>JAOTAV010009044.1:0-28034 GCA_026546445.1 Cyclargus thomasi | reverse complement strand
ATATATAAAATTCTCGTGTCACAGTTATCGTTGCCATACTCCTCCGAAACGGCTTGACC
Source organism: Cyclargus thomasi (assembly GCA_026546445.1). Classification (NCBI taxonomy): domain Eukaryota; kingdom Metazoa; phylum Arthropoda; class Insecta; order Lepidoptera; family Lycaenidae; genus Cyclargus; species Cyclargus thomasi. The sequence continues at coordinate 27,975 of JAOTAV010009044.1, read as the reverse complement.
GATTTTGATGAAATTTTTGTGCTTATTCGGTATCTATGAGAATCGGCCAACATCTATTTTTCGTCCCCCTAAATTATTTATATGGCAAAACAACGTTTGCCGGGTCAGCTAGTATATACATATAATTCTGTACATTGAATATTCTTACAACATAATAATATCTCCACATTGATGCTAAGGAACAGTAATAGAACACATACCGATTAAAAAAAAGTTGTCTGTTATATTTTGCACACCTCAATGTACAATTATTATCCAGACTAGATCGCGGCTGTCGGTCGCGTCCGTAAGTCGCGTCCGATCAGCATATTTGCCGCTTAAGAATAAGACACGTATATTTTTCACGTCACACAACACATTTAAAAGCAATAAAATAAAAAGGTTTTATATATGTATAATTCTACATTATATTGTGTGATGCCAAAATTGGTCTCAAACTCGGCGTAAGCAGCGATCAGCTGCACTGTTATTCTGCTGAGACTCAAAAGTGACATCACAGTATTATAGCATAAACATGATTTATTTATTTATTGTTTTAGGTACACCAATCAATACATACATTAAGAACTTACAGAGATTAACATACACAGATAAAAGAGCTGATGCATGTACCTTAGTAGGTGACGCAGCATTTACAGTAGCAAGTTCAGAAATAAACACCAAGAAAAATTAATTACTAAACACGAATAGCAAATAATTGTTTTAAAAGAAAAAAATGTCAACAATTATAAAAAAAAAAACAAATATACAGCAGTCAAATAAGGTAAAATTAATCACATAATAAACTAAAGTGTAATTAAATTAAAATGTAGCGGCAATATTTGTGAAGATATTCTAAACAATTGAATTTAATGAATTATATATGTGTTATTGTTATTTAACATAATAATGACCGAAATTTTTTTGTGATGAATGATGGAAATTAATAAATGAAGCTTACAAAAAAAAAATAGATTAATCGTGAACAAAAACTAATAATTGGAAGCTGTTAAACTGTCATACATAGAGCCAAGTAAGTCATCTACATAGAAATGGACTCACGAAACTTGCGTGTGTGTGTGCCCTAGTATCTATGCACCGCCGCACACACGCAGAACCTGGACAGGTACACTGATAAAACCGCTTAGATTTGATTACATGCAGTCAGGCGGCGGTCTGTTTCTGTGAAGATAACTTACTTCGTTCCATATACTCCAGCCTTTGCCACTTACCAGTAACAAATCCATTAATAATCAATTCCTCCTCATCCACAGATAGGTCTACTCCGCGACGGTCAGCTGCTGGCTGAGGGTGCTCCTGACGACATCCTGCAGCGCTTCGACGCCCGCACCCTCGAGGAGGCCTTCCTCAAGATGGCCATGAGCCAGCACGAGGGACGAGCCATCGACCCGCCACGTGAGTAACATCATGACGAGGATTATCATCATCATCATTGGAATAACAATAAACATAAAAATGGAATACGTGGACGATATCTGGGGGGCTATTATGACCATTACAAACCTGCACGGTTCCAGGCAATTCAATATACGCCCTTGTTCTTTTTTCGTATTACAACGTCTTATTAGAATAATAACTGAATTAATACTAGTTCGGTTGTCTATGATTGGATTTTAAACATGTCGGTGACATTAGGGAACGTCAAACTTCACGGATTTAGTGTCACGTGACCGCTGACTGGCTGGAACTTGGCCGGGAATACGAGATCATAATAACTCCCCAGGAACCGGAAAGAAACAGTGACCTTGACTTAAATTTATCAGTACTGTCTAAAAAAATTAATGCTAACATTAAATCATCTTGTACATATAATAAAACAGTAAAATTGTCGTGTCTGTACATTTAACACTTTTAAAAAATTATCAATGTGTAGAACTAAGTTCCTAGGAGCAGTAATAGAACACAAATCGACAAAAAAAAGTTGCCTGTTTGTCTGTTCAATAGCTATTAGGTCTGGGCAACGTATAGGATACTTTTTATGTACGGGAAAATGCCTAATATGCTTACTTAATTTATGATACCATAAAAGGTATATATAAGGTCGACTATGAATCAAATTATAAATAGAGTTTCATTTATATTTATTAACCTTTTTTATAATATATCAACGGTCAAATATTATTCAATATTCGACAGAATTATTAAACACCTCTTTAAAAAAAAAAGTTTAGTAAATTATGATTTTTAGCAATATTCCGCGAAATGAACCTCAATATGTAAGTAGCTGAGTGAGTGTACGCACAGGCGTGCGTTACACCACCCCCCTCCCTCCCCGCGCTGCCTGTGCGTACACTGGCATGTAGGAACTTGCAAACATCACCACCACACAAGCAATAATGTTAGCAAACTCATGCAAGACCCCTCACCACTGTGCGGGTTGAAAACCTCGACGGAGGTTCTGTAACGCACGCTTGTGCGTACACTCATTCACTTACAGGTTGTGGTTAATTTCGCGGTATATTGCTAAAAATCATAATTTACTAAACTTAAAGCTATGGATTTCCGAAAAGTAATGCCCGATTGTATTAACTTTGAAAAAAAGGGAGTAAGGCCCGGTTTACATTTAATTAAGTACAGTAGCGAGTTAACAAAATGGTCACCTAAAAATTAAGTAGTAGGTATTAAGTGACGTACAAATGTAGGCGAGTTAAGTAATCATAAGTTGCTGGTTCGATAACAAGATAATCTCCATAAATTGCTCAATTACTGCCTACAAACTAATCACATTTAATATTTTACTCAACTAAATACCTATTGTATTAAAATCTTTGATAAATGAAATATTATAATATAAACTGTACTAAACTTAAACGTCTACACGCTGGTGAGTTAAGTTGTCTGGGTGCGAGAAACACGAGACGGGTAGCACGTCGCACTTAACTCGCCAAAAAATAGAATCGCGTTATATTTAAGCCAACTTAATAAACAACTTACAACTTAACTCGATTTTACCGTTCAAACGTCAAAAATACTTAAACTCGCCGATCGCGCAAGTTAACTCGCAACTTAACTGAATTAAGTGTAAATCAGCACTAAGTACTCAAAAGGCCGGCGAGTCGCAAGTGGCAACGCGCCTGTCACTTATTCATTTTATGAGTTACATTCAATCAGGTGACCCGTACAAGTTTGTGATTGCTTTTATTTTATTAAACAATAGGTACTGAAGGTCTACAAACATCCAAATATATTAACAAGTACAACGTGACCGTGCTTCAAACAAGTCGTATTTGAAGAACGAATTGACCAGCTAATATTTGATGTCAAGTTTCTTGCTCTACCAAACATTGATGTTCTAGGGTAGCCCAAAGTGATATTTTGTAGTTACTCGAGCGTCGTGATTTAGTAAATATATTATAATGTATTACAATGCAAAAGAAAATAATACGAGCATTTTCAAAGTTATAAAAAAGAAAATGCATTGAAAAAATTGTTTACATTGAAAATTTATTAAAACATTTTAGACAACAAAGCCACAACCATCAAGTGTGACAAAATGTCTGAGAAGCTTGATACGAAAATATGAGGCTTTGTTGTTCTATGTAAATACAGTCATAGTAAACCTTTTGAAATCATCAGTGCTATATGTGTAAGCTTCTTTGACATATTTTTAACACTTCATATCTTAATCTAACAGTTCCTATGACATTTCGATACATAAAAATATAATAACTTTTTTACTGACCCACCAACTAAGGATTTATGTGCCATGAATCATGATAATTCGCACTCGAGCATGTCCACATTTGGGCTCCCCTACCAAACCTAATTAAAACGTTTAAACATAATCGACAGGTGTTTGGTCTACCTTGACCCTTTTAACCTTTAATAATGATAAATAAAATGAAACAAGTTATTAATAAAATGGTAAAAATCAAATTAAAAAATAATTACCCACTGAAATGTTGCTCCAGCTACGAAGGCGCATTTAATTTCAGTCACCTAAACTTAGGAATTTTTAAGCGTCTAGCCTAGTGGGTAAAACCTATGGGTCGAGCTCGAGAGGGTGCAGGTTCGAACCCCGGTGGAGGCGTGTACCAATAAGACATTTTACGATCTCAAATACACATTACGGATGCTCATTGCCGTGGGAGAGCCATTGCTACGGCATGAATGGGCCGGCTCGACCGGAGTGACACCACGGCCCCACGGAAAACTGGCGTGAAACGGCGTTGTGCCGTGTTTCGTTCAGCGAGTGAGTTTACCGGTGGCCCAACTTCCCTAATCCCCATATCCCTGTTCCCTCATAAAGGCGGGCAATGTTTAACTAGTCAAGGTTCGTTTTCTCTTCACGTCGTGTGATGTTTTCGATTTGTTTTGATTTTTTTTATATAGTTTGTTTTAATTGACTGTAGTTGTAGTTTTTTTTAAGTGTTTATTATGTGACATTACATTTTTTTTAAATACTACCAATTGCCAAACTGAATGTCAGTTTGTTGGCGACATTGAACTTAAAAGTAACAAAACATCTCAACTATATGTATATATTTTATGTTATGTATATAGAATGTATGACGAAATTATGTGGTAATTTTAATGATGGAACAATAATGGGCGACCACCACTTAATTAAATTCAAGGAATATTAACATTATCAAAATCACATAAAATAATGATCAAATAATTTCAACATTTTTTATCATTTTAAGATGACCACATTTCGGAATTTGGAGAGAATTACCCATAGATACTAGTTGACCCCGCAGACGTTGTCCTGCCGAGCTATTTTGTCAATCTAAACTATTCTCAGATCCCCTTGAACACACACGAAAAATTTCATCAAAATCGGTCCAGTCGTTTAAGAGAAGTTCAGTGACACACTCACAGAAGAATTATATATATTAAGACAGGACAAGGCTTAACCTGTCTGTAACGGACATTGACCCTGGACGAGGATCTCGCAAGCCCTTTTAAAGACGCGTTTTGTTTGCTAGTTCTACAATAACCAATAATATTTCCAGCGGCAACACTCACGGACACGCCAACCCTGCAGCTCCAGTATCAGTCGCAGGATACCCTTAACGGTGTAACTAGCACCAGTACAGACGTAAGTACTCGTAATCCATACTAATATAATACGAAAGTGTGTCTGTCTGTGTGCCGAGCGCGAGATTTTTTTTTTAACATTCGACTTCGATTTTTCATAAGATCTGTACAACGCCACCTAGCGATGTTTACTTTCACTTGTATTATGGGGGAAATTGAAAGAGAGCCAGTTGAGGGACCTACGTCATTTAGTATATCTCGATTCCATGTAAGTCGTCATCGGCCGGCTGAGTTTGACTTAAAACGACCAAATTACTTAGATCCCCGATCTGTTCAACTTCCCTGATTGGACAAGTCCCAGAAGAGCGTTTACGGTCGAATGTGAAAAAGAAACTCGTACCCGGCACTCTGTTATCTATTCACGCCTAAGCCGGTGAACTGATATTGCTGAAATCCATAATCATTATAAATGCAAAAGTGTGTCTGTCTGTTACCTCTTCACGCCGAAGCCGCTAAAACGATTTTTTTTTAAATTAGCTGTGGACATGCTTTGAGTCCCGGGGAAGAACAACTCTTTTATTCCAGAAAAATGTGCAAACATTAGTAGCGACTACGGGCCATCCATAAAGTACGTCACACCAATTTCTTTATTTTCAGATCCCTTCCCTTCCCGTTGTGACGTATCAAATTAGCAATTTTGCATTTAAAAATTGAAACCACCCCAATATTTCAAATTTCGATATTAAATGTTGAACGTTTGAAATGTGATGTCACAAAACTTAGGACCCCCCGTCCCCGTCACACCATGTCACACTTTGTCTACCACCCTATCCCCCTTTGGGTGTGACGTACTTTATGGATGGCCCCCAGGATTATAGATTTCAGGGTCGATTTGTCCACCCCAGGTCCTGACGTTCAAAGACAAGCCGGTGCTCCGCAGTAGACCCTCGGGCAGGTACAACGCCACATTCATCAAGAGCATTCAGCAGTTTGGGAGACATCCAGGGTGAGGATGCTTAATTATATAAAGCTATATGTAGCTTATATGTTCGTTTGAACGCGATAATCTCAGGAACTACTGACAGGAACTGAAAAATTATTTTTGTGTTGATTAGTCCATTTATCGAGGAAGGTTATAGGCTATAACATCACGCTACGACCAATGGTAGCCGAGGGGTATTAAAAAAATGTTAAAAATGTGTTAAAGGTTTATAAAGTTTCACGCATCGCAGTCGCGGACAACAGCTTTTTTGTTAAACAGGTTGTAACAAAAGTAAATTATGATACTTTATTCCGTCACGGAAACCTATTGTGAGTCGGCCTGCTTGAAAATATCTACAGTCCCAAGAATAAAAGGCGTTCTACACGGCGGGAGAAAACATTCTGCAAAGGCGATGATACAATGCATTTTCAATCTTACGCCATGAACTGAAGGTGCAATTGATTAAATTAAGATTGATTTCTTTAAAAACATCCTGTTTTTTTGCATTTTAATATTTTATGACAAATCATTTTAAAGTCATATTTCCGTTTTCACACATTGCCGTACCTAGGGAATCTCGCTCGATTGATTTTATTTTCATTTAACTTATTATTCATAAAGGGGGTCTTTAAAATGTCGTGTATTTCCTCGCCAATCTAAAAAGGTCAAAAATCCTGAGAACTCAGGACAAATCCTGAGATATGGTAACCCTAGCCTAGTTAATCAGGCCTAAGAGTGGATCCAGCTTCGGTGCCAGGGCCAGATGACATACTCGTGGTAACATCACAAAAAGTTATAATCTATTTTAATTGGGTAGTTATCTACCTAGGTTCTGATTAACTGGACCCAGTCCATGTCCCCCCTGGACACCCTTAATCTGGCCCTGTTCTAGCTTTAACTTTGCATTCCAGAGGTCTGATCTTCTCTCTGCTGTTTCCGTTCGTGGAGGTAGTATGTCTGTTCCTGGCGGTCGGCCATGACCCTCGGAACCTCGACCTCGCCGTTGTCAATGAGGAGGCGGCGCTGACGCCAGGTGAGTCTCCAAGTCGTAGAAAGGGCACCAAGCGAGAGTTTAAGTACGCTATATTCGAAGCTGTATCATTGAACCAAACACAGCACAGTGCCATTTCACGCCGTGGTCTAGAGGTACATAGCATGTTCTTAACAGGCCTGGCTTACATGTAAAAGCTTACAAAAAGCCCATCTCATCATGGTTAGCCCATATACGAGTATAACACCGGGCTTAGAACTATTGACATAGCATCGTCAATGGATGGGCTCTGTTTAGCTTTTTGGAAGTCCCAGAATTACCTTTATCCACCTTAAGTTACAATCATTAATGTAAAGCCAAATACATAGGAAAACATTAATTTTAGTGGGATACGACATCTGCGCGAACAAAAGCGCGGCGTACGTGGTGCCGTCGGAGTGGTCGTGCGACACGCACCTGCTGAGCTGCTGGTTCCTCGACGAGATGGAGAAGCGGAACTTGCTGGCGGTAAGTACCTTACCTGGTGGTACCTCCTCACATACGCGCTTAGCTAGGAGATTTAGTAACTTGAGAATGGCTTAGATTCAGAAATCGAGACTGGCAGGATCACGTCTGAGGAGTCCGCTAGTGGTCAGCATCGAGCATAGAACCAAAAGAGCGGAAATGTTATTAGTTTTGTCCGCCCCAAGCCGCTGCGCCCTGATTTTTCGGAAGTATCGGAGTACGTACACACAGGCCTCTTATTGGTGCGTACTGTTTTAGTGCGAGCGTTAGTTGATTGGGGGTTAATTTATCAGTGACAGAACACTGATAAGTTTCGGACACGGGTGACTCACATTACTTCTGTTGTGTTATATGCTCGATTATCAGCAATAATTGACCAAAAATCTTCTCCCAGACCCCCTACAACTCCACCAAAGAAGCCAAGCACGCGGTCGCCAAACGCAAGATCTACGGCGCCATCCATTTCCCTCAGAACTTCAGCTCTGCTCTCGCCATGAGGGTGGCCGAAGGTCGAGTGGAAGATGAGGTGGTGGATGACAGCACCATCAGCATCTGGATTGACTCTACAGGTGACTCAAACAGGGAATAACAAGACCATGTAAACATAGACAGACCCCAAGTGCATAACACGGACGCTATATGGAGAGCCCTGCTACGACACGAATAGGCTAGCTCGACCGAAGAAATACCACGGCCTCACAGGAAACTGGCGTGAAACAGCGTTGCCCTGTGTTTCCCTCATTCTCCTATCCCTTTTCCAGTTCCTTCTTCCATCATTAAAAGGCCGGCAACACACTTGTTGACGAATGTTACGAGTGTCCATGTGCGACGGCAGTTGCTTTCCATCAGGTGAACGTCCGCTTGCTTGACCCCATTGCCGCAATTCATAAACAAAAATCGAATGATAATAATTTTGCACGTGTATATGAGTCTCTTGTAACACACCGTACTATTCAGTCTTAAGATGCAAACGAACAGAATCACTTGATGGAAGGCAACCACAGTCGCCCATGGACGGAACGTCAAAAGATGTTGTTGAAGATTTCGATGAAGCGTTTCCGGCCTTTTACTTCATCGGCCGTGGTATTCGGTGAAGCCGAATTCGTTTTATCTCCCACGACATGAAATAATCCGGCTATATTGTGTTTCAGACCAGCAGATCTCGCAATATCTGAAGACACAGCTGCACAAAACGTACGAGAAGTTCGCCAAGCGCTCCATGCTCGCGTGCGGGAAACACGAACATTTGGTCCAGGTAAGATACTCACGACACCAACAACTTTAGCCCGTTTGTCCACCGCTCGCCGTCACCGTCAACTAAATTATTTTGGACTTATAAAATATCATTTTATTATATAGCCTGTATATAGTTCGGGATCGTTGGCGTTCACTGGGGGTGGCCTACGTTCAGCAGTGGACGTCAATAGGCTGATGATGATGATGATGATATAGGCTGTAGGTTTCATTTTCTACTGACATTGGTATAGACTAAAATAGTAGGACAAACAGCCTTAGTGCCAGTAGTGTAACAGCAGGGTGGCAAAATATCCCTGGCCACTGGTCCAAGATGTCCAGCTCAGAACTCAAAACGTGAGGAAAAGGCTCCATGAAAAGAATTTGCCACCTGTCCCAATAGTATAGCTTTATACCTGTATCGGTTAAAAGCAGGCTTAGCATTCTCATCGCAGAGATACTAAAGGGTGTAACGGCAGATCAAAGAAATCGTTTCTTTGATCTGCCGTGGTAGAAACAATAACTCTTAAGCCACACACAGCCACCTTGGCTGCCTGAGTAGGCTCAGGCAGCCTATCTCCTAAGCCTTCTTGGTTCACGATGCTATTATCGCGGAAACTCATTTAATTTTAAAAGAAGTTACCAAAACGGGACCCAACCTGCACGTCGTAAATTCGTTAAGACCTTGAGTAAATCGTCTGTCTAGTTTCCAAATTGGGGAATTGCAGGAATTGCGAATCAGGGGGCTGATGATCTAGAGCTAGTCTTCTGGTGAATCTGTAAGGAACTTGACCTAATCATCTGCTTCTCATCCCTAGATGCCAGTTCACTTCGAGACGCCGATATACGGTATCATGGACGCCCAGCTGTTAGACTATATGGCGCCCGGGATTCTGATGACGTAAGTACTTATACTTTGCTTTGTCCAATCCGTTATAAGTCCCAGTTTATAAACATCTTATCAGCTATTGCCATGGCATTGTATTACACGTTCGTGCGTAACCGGTCGGTTTTTCAGGGAATACGCGTAGTTGTCTGGCACTAAGTCGTTCCTTAAAAAATGAGGCAAAACAGCGCCACCCTATCTAAGAGGAATATCACAGATATATTTTAGTGTTTTTGTTTTACTGGTCTTGAAAGAGCCGGCATGGGGGCTGGTTACGAAGAAATACCACGGCTTCTCAGTAAACCAGCATATACCAGTGCTTGTGCTGTGTTTCGTCGACTGAGTATGTTTACCGGAAGCCTACCCTCTTCTATTCCCTTAAAATAGCATATTCCTTATTAAAACTCGTTTAATGTTACGAGTGCTCATAGGCAAAGGTAGCCCTCTCTTACGTGATTCGTTTGCTCACTTATTTTTCGTAATGTCTCTCTTTCATGACCTTAGCATTTATCTACTTCATGCCTAACATCATCACCTTAAAAAATGACTTCCCAAAATGAACTCATCATGGCCTATGGGCGGCAGCATCCTAGCCTCCTAAAAAGTCAACAGATTCTTTGATAAGAAGTGGCCTGCACTCATAAAAGATGTAAATAGTTTACTTAAGTGATATTATCAACTGCTTTCTACCAGCGACTTATCGAGTGTTCTTAGCGTCATTGGCTTATCATCATCAATCTAACATCACCTTGAAAAATGATCAGAAAGTCATCATCATGATTTACAGCAACTTATCAGCTATCAACTGTTGAGTATTGGGTGATAAACTTCATGCCCACCAACATGACCTTGAAAAATGACCACAAGGTCATCATTATTTACAATGAATAAGTGCCCACTGCTCAGTTTCGGGGTTTCATCAGATCCTCTCCATCACCAGGTTGATCTACTTCATGCCTACCCTCATCACCTCCACCCTGATGATATCCGACCGGCTGGAGGGAGTCTGGGAGCGGTCAGCAGTCGCCGGCGTGCGGGCACACGAGATGCTCTACGTTCACATCGGCATACAGACTGTTGTGCTGGTTATACAGGTGAGTAGACTGGATTAGTAGACCGTAGTAGATAAGTAGACTACAAGTACACCGTAACATTAACACTAAGTGTTGAAAGTTAAAAAAAATATATTTCAAAAAAGTACACCGTAAGTAGATGTAAACTACGAGTGGACCTTAAGTAGAATTGTAGACCAGAAGACCTAGATGAGATAAGTAAACCGCGAGAAGATGTGTGGATCTTAAGTAGAGTAGATCACGAGTAGAACGTAAGCAGACCATGAGTAGATGGTAAGTATATTAATAGACCACGAGTAGACAGGTACACCTGCCCGATATATTTCGTATGTATTAGAATTGAAGTAAGAAGTCGTAGGAGGAAACTCGCCCACTACTTCAGTGAAGCCGTTTGTCCACCGCACGCCGTCACCATCAACGAGATTATTTCGTACCGACAAAATGCTACTTTACGAGTATGTTTTAAGCTGTAGGTTTCATTTTGTACCGACAGTGGTCTACCGCCCACATCATCGCTGCTCTGTAGTGGCGTAGAACAAAATTAAACTTAAATCGTTTGTCGTACAGTTTAGTTTATTAACTTCAGCGAAATTCTCGTGTACATTGCTGGTATATTTCTGTAAATATATATATATAAAAAACAGCGGCACTTTATCGAGCCGAAAAAACTCGATGACGTTGACGGCGTGCGGTGTACAAACGGCCTTAGGGCTCCGGAGCCAAAAGGCCCTTATATATTGCGTCCGCTTGTCCGTCCGAATGTCACAGCCACTTTTTTCAGACAATAGAGACGGTCGGTCTCGCGTACGGCGCGTTCGGTCTCCCGTCCCGCGGGTCCCTGACGCTGTGCGGGCTGCTCCTCTTCTCCCAGGGTCTGGGCGGCATGTGCTTCGGCTTCCTGCTGTCGGTCTACTGCAGCAGCTACACTCTGTCCTTCTTCACGGCGACTGGGAGCTTCTACCCGATGATATTGTTATGCGGTTAGTAGTTTCTACTGTCACCGATGTACGAATATACTTTATTGTGCAAAATCACAGCTTTACAAATAATACATGAAATAAAAAAAAACATGCAATTTTTGAAAGTGCACAAGTGATGTTATAACATGAAGCCAATATCGGTGGCCAATCCATATGTCTGTCTGTCTTCACCTTTTCCCCCTCAAACTACTAAGCAAATTTTGCTTATATTTAGTATTTTTTTTAATTATATTTAGGGGGCAAGCTTGCTACGGGTTACCTAATGGAAAGCAACTATCGTCGCCTATGAATGGGTGGATGAAATAGGGAATGGGAATAGGGATAGGGGATTTGAGAAGTTGGGCCACCGGTGAACTCATTCCCTGAACGAAACACAGCGCAACGCCGTTTCACGCCAGTTTTTTGTGAGGCCATGGTATCACTCCGGTACAGCCGGCCCATTCGTGCCGAAGCAAGGCACGGCAAAATGAATATGGTCATATATATCTGAAATGATTGAGTCCCGGTGAAGGACATTGGATACTTTTTATCCCTGAGCTTGTACGGTTCCCGCGCGACAAACGAATTCTGGCGCAAAGGAGTTGAAGACATCATCTAGCTATATAATAAACCATACTCCCCCTCCCAGGTATCCTCTGGCCGCTAGAGGGCATGCCCTACGCCCTACAGATCTTCGCGCAGTGTCTACCCTTCACCTTGCCCGCGCGGTCCCTCCGTGACGTCATGACCAAGGGCTCCACTCTAGCCAGCCCCGAGGTCTACTACGGCCTCCTCGTGACAGCCCTGTGGGTCTTCATTATGCTCGGTATGTGCGTACTCAAGTTGAAGTTGAGAAAAACGTAGTTAGTATAATTAGCTCAACTCAGTTGTGCGCGCGGTTCTATGTGTGGGTGCGCCTTGTTTACACGGACGGCGCCTGCCGCATCACTGCCGCGTGAATGAAGAAGCACACACACATAAGGCCGCGCGTACAACCGAGTTGAATTATGTTTGATATCTGGTAATATACTAAGTCTGGATTAAAATACCATAGATATAGACAACTTAAGCGGTTAACAAAGGCGAGTCTATATTATTCTAGGTATTTAGTATTTTTGCCGAAAGAGCACCTAATAATATAATATGACTAACATATGTTGAAACTAAAGACCCTCCTGATTGGATTAATGTTGCCACTCAAAATAAATACTAGAGTTTGAATAGATATGATAGTGTTGCCAGTGGTAGGGATTAGTTGGCTTGTTGTGAAAAAATATTGTATAATATTTAATTATAATTGTATGGAATAAATAAATAAATAAATTTTAATACTGATAAGTAGGTGATTAGTAAGTAATTTGGGTTCTCCTCGGGTAATACGTTAAGATTCGCGGTACGGTTCACTAACCATCTGTCCGATTTCTGTACAAACCGCGATTGTCAACAAAGTGACATTACAACACTTCTTCTTCTTCTTCTTTTTTATGGCTTCGTCGTAAATTGCCAATGTCTGAGTGTGATGAAGACTTTGCTCTGATGTAATGTAGGTTAGGTGAACTTCATTCACAACACTTTGTTTACGATCACATTTTGTATGGAAATGACATATTTTTTGACAAAGGGTTAGTAAACCATACCGCCGATCTTGAGCGAATACATAGTAATGTAGAGTACAAAACATCTAAGCTTTACAGTAGTACATAAAAAAATGAATAAAATCAATTTATTTTGTATTGTTATATATCCGTGAATATAAAAATATGTATAAAAAGTAAAAATGAATGTAATTGAAGGAATTCGTGTCTGCCTGGAACATTTGAATAGTTGTATGACAGACACAAGTTCTTTTAAAATTACTGACCACCAAAATACCAAATTTTAACTAACCGACTTCCAAAAGGAGACGGTTTAATGGTCGTTTTTATATTTTATTAATCACTATAAGCCTGGAATATTTTAAGAATTTAAGTTTATAGTTATGATTTTAATACTGGCAAGGGCAATAGGGAATATTCATTATTTTTAATTCTTTGTTTAAATAAATCTATCGTTATTGAAAAACTATGTAGTCCAATTCGTTTCTTGATAAAATTGAAAATATTTTTTTTTCCAAGTTTAGTGAGAAGGGGAGATCCGATATACACTGTGACGTCAAAGTCTATAAGCTGCATCAAATTTCATACTAAACTACGTTTTGAGAGAAAGAGACGGGTAGAAAACTGAAATCGCTTAAAACTCATTTCTCAACAGAAATCAGAGATTTTCGTAATTCCGTCGGATATCTTTTAGCCCACTATCATAATAATTTGCATTCAATAAATTTTGTTTTGTTACGCATATTCCCTATTATTCATAATATGTAGTAGTAAAATATGTACAAACTTTATTGTTTACTCGAAATCGCATTATTCGAATTCCATATCTGAAAAGTTCGAACGTCGGAAAGCCAAGTGCGAGTTTGTGTTTTTTCCGACATTAGACAGTGAACGCATTTCGCGTTTACTAAGATTATTATATGGGATTTGTACGTGACCGTGAACATCGCTAGGTGGCGCTGTACAAATCCCAAATAAAATCCTAGCCGCGCTCGGTAGCGTTTTTTGACGCATGCACTGTGAAATTTTATACTGAGCAGACCATAGAGTAAGAGTTTGCGCAGTATAAAATTCATAGATATAAAATTTCCCAGTGCATGCTATGTCAAACAAACTCTACCGTACACGGCCCCTATGTAAAAGTGAAACGCGTTCACGATCTGATATTCAAATGTGCTGAGGCAAGACTGTTATTGCGAGCTCTCTTATAAGGTATATTTATTTTACCATACGGTAGGTTTGGTAGATAATATGTAAGGTGATGATTAAGCGATATTTAAAATATTTTATGAGCTTATCCACTCTGTTTAATCAAAATAAAGTTCTATTTGCGAATAATACACAAAATTCGAAAATATAATTTTATAACTGTAATAAATATATTTATGCAACAGAGCGGAAAAATTGTTGAATAAAATAAAAATTAGAGAATATTTAAAATCATTTTTATAATATTATCTAAATCTTTTTTTGAATATTTTCTAATTTTTTTCTTGAACATGCTCGAAAGAGTCGTCCGCCAAGACCACACTTAGTAATAATATAATAGTTTTAATAAAAACATTAAAATGTATACAGCATTTCCTGTATACTAATTTTAAATTAAATTGTCGCTAGATGTTTAAGATATAGAAAACGAAGAATTTAAGTTGAAATTATTAATAGTAGCTGGCAACATTTTTTTTTTACTTTTAGGGCGGCCTGTTCCACCGTTTATGGAGAATCTGCCAAAAAAGTTGTGGCTAGCCTTACATAACCTTTATCAGTAAGCGGTGAAACAGTCCCTTAAAGTTTAACTTTCTCTGTCTTTTGTAAATATAGTTTGTAATTTAACGCTTCTGTAATATGGTAATAAAATTACCGAATTTATTGTGGTTATTGTGATAAATTGTGATTTGGTAGAGTTATAGCAATAAACATTTTACAATAATATTTTCTTTTATTTCATTTTTTAAGATTACAATCGCTAAAAGCCCACGCCCAAAAATAATGAATGAAATATCATTTAATTCTAAAACTTTTTTTCGTTACATTAAAAATTAAACTTAACGAGCCTTATTTTAATGATACTACGTACTTATTATCGCGGTTGCGTCCATGTTGCAAAGGCTGCTAAAATATTTTGTCAATTTATTTTAAATTGCAATATTTTAATATTTTAAGCGTTACCTGAATGAAATCTCTATCATACATTAAAGATGGATACAATAAATTGGTAAAAGCTTTAAACTCACAGATATTCAAAGGAAATAAATTTTAACAAGGTAAGCAGTATGGTAAGAATAAAAAAAAACAAAACTTCAGATATAAAAATTTTTATTATAGGAAATATTTTGGATTCAACAACATCACCCCGCGGCGCGCCGTCCACATGGCACATCCACTCTATTTCACTAAAATAAATAACACATACACGATGCATTTAATTTCCAAACAAAAATAAGTACTGGCAACTCACGATATCACATTCGATTTTTCAAATTTAGAATCCGATATGTATTTTTTTTAAAGAGCTTATCGTGTTAGCTCCAAGTCATTCGACTGAGGCTGTTTAACGAAGGTTCGATGACGTTTCCGTTACAATAAAAAAGTATATTTGACATTGACACTGACGTTTGACAGTGACAGGAATCGAGTCGACGGCGCGCGCGCCAAACTAGTTCGTTGTCAACAACCGCCCACTCGAGGTTCGAAGCCCGCATATCACAAAACAAGTTGATCCCTCGACGCAGGAAAGAAAAAAAACTGATTGCTTTCACAGTTCGCCTAACTATGACCTAAACTTACATCTATCACGCGTCCCTTTCGCTCGCACTCGCTTATTCTACACAAATCGTTTTTACATCGCGGGACGGGGTCGACTCTTATTGCTTTAAAAGCGGCGGAGGCAATATTTTTTCACGATAAATATCACACAATTTATCACTAATTGATCTATCAGCCAATAATAGCGGACAGCAAAGTTTTGTTTACGTCTAAACGCAACGATCGCTGGTCGAGTTGTGCATTCAGGGTTAAGAACATCTTAAAATTTCAACTACCCTCAACCTTCTGAATGATTTACTAAGTATTGAGTGCTACTGTTTTTGATAACCTGGCAACATTTTTGACGTCGTGGCTGATATTTTCGTCGGCACGAACCCTCACACAACTCGAACGCGAGCGAGCCGTCCCCGCCCCCGTACAAAACACAAACTAACCTCAAAACTATACAACTGATCAACATTAAAACAGGTCTGATTTTCACAAGCAATGGAAGTGCCTTACAAATTTTAAATTTCCTAGGCATTTTGTCTCGACCCACCGCACCGTAGGAAATATAAATGGTCGTATAATCTATTTAAGTTTGCGGGTATTTTTAAATCATCGACCATTTCTTTCTCTAAACTTCAAAATTAGTACAATATTAGCTTATTTTGAAGTTTACGGTGCATCTACAAATCGTGCGAGAGAGAGGTATAGAGCATCAACTCCTGCCTCCCTTTCGCTTGCGCCCCATAATACTACAGAACATAATTTCAAGCTTTACATAACTCTGTACAAGAGTGTTGTGACATAATCTATATTTATAATCAGGCCTCCGTTCGTTCGCGTATTTACAAATTGATTCACCACATTATTTATAACGAAATGTACGTGCGTTCCGTTCCACGGCTGCACTTCGAATGACACAAAACCCATATCACAAGAGGGTAGTTAAAAAAAAGTTAAATTTGAAATGAGATGTGGGTTACCACATCGATATTTATGGTCATTCGTTTTGCGCCAGCGTAGAGACTAAATGTGCCATATCAAGATCTTCTGCCGAGCGTACAAGTCTTGCTAATCTATTTTTGTCCAATTTCTTATGACAAGGAACTTGTAATCATAATGAAATATTCCTAGAATGACAATTCCCAGCTTTACTCCAGTATGATTCCAAGAGCCCCAACCTAACAAAGGGTCCACAGAGTTACATTTGACGTTAATTAAATTAAAAAAGTAAAACGTGTTTAATTATATTTCTTGTGATATTGTTATAACGGTAAAATGCGCCAGTACTAATGGACTCTAGCGCTAGCTAAGCGTCCAGTAATTACTGTATATTGTATTATGTACTTTATCAACATCAGTCTAGTGTAACATTTTTTAAACGCACAGATAACCACCGAGTACATTGAAATTTTGTCATTGGCGTAATGACAGCCTTTCTATCTGTTCGGTGACCAATCTGTACACTTATTTTATAACAACGAGTTATCATAATAATATTGTTAGGCTACAAACTCTGAAGACATCCGAACAACTCTGTATGGAATATTTTAACAACATACACACACGTTTTTTCCCAAGAATCGTCAAATAAATCTCTGTGAGCCCACAACAAAGTATTCTGCCCCCGCGACAACACTAAGCACAATTCACAGCCACCCTTAACAAATACAATATACATTTGACGCCATCACAGTGAAATTACCAACACAATTTCTACAATGTCTACTCCGTTCTGATTTCGTTTAATTGATAAAAAAAAAATTGGATGCCCGTCAGTTAATCACATCTAAACACAGACAGATACATAAGATACTCTCTATCCCATTTCCACATGGGCAACGTAGTAAAGAAATGAATTAACACCAGGACTTAAGTTCGCTGTGAAAGTGCAGCACTGTAAGAGTACAATGGCGGCAAAAAGCTTTAAGCAAACTCTCCGTACTCGCGGCTATAATACCACCAAATTAAATGTAACTTATTCACCTTGTAATAAAAAGAATCATTCGAACTTTAGTAACAAAAAATATTAAACACAAATTGAAAAAAAGAGCACATTTCTAGTTAATTTTTTAGCGTTTTATAAAATTCGTTATACACGGCATATTATACATTAACTACTTGTAAAATGTAACAAATCAAAAATGAAACATAATTTAGAATAACCATACAAAACTAATCGAATTTCGAACGAAATTCAAAAATTTTTTTCGTCTTCTTAGCATCACGAAATACTGTAGAAAAGTGTTAAACTTCTTACACACCGACGAGGGCAGAATAACCTAACTAACTTAACAGAACTAGTAGTAGCTCTGCCATGAGTTTGAAGCAATAGCACTTTACGATAAACGATAGCGACTACGTACATTTTTAGTATAATAAAATTTTACAGCGCCTCTAGCGGTCACTTGCGGAACTAAAATTGCCATACTAAAAATTCACGTAGTCGCTATCGAGTATCGACAAAAACTATTGCTTCCAACTCATGGTAGAGCTGCAGTAGCTGATCACAAATAAAAAAAAAATACAAAATAAATAAGAACGAACAACTTAACACTGGTTGGAGGGCGAAGGCCAAAAACAAACGAACTTAGTTCTATTACGTATGCTTTCTTCGATTCACACAGTAATTTTATTATGAGTTTTATGGGATTTTCTATTTTTAAAATCTTTGCCTTGCGACATAAAAAAAAAACATTTTCTGAAAAATTAGAGGTCTAACGAGCAAACGGTTCAACTGTTGGAAATCTACCGTAGTCCGTTGATAACCTCAACACCGGTAGTATTTTCCTAGTTAGCCAACTTCAATTTTTCAATCGCCATCATGTAATGTAAAGCGCGTTCTTTTGTACAAATTCTTGTTTTTTAACACAAATGTATTTTTAGAATAACAATATCATATAATACCTTCTGCCCGAGGCTTCGCTCGTGTAAAATACGAATATTATCGGGATCATTTCAGAGTTTGGTATTTCATTTGAACATAATTTCATTATAGATATTTACAAATTTATTTGAACTTGCCTGACCATAAGCTTAAATAAAAAGATGGAAACGTATAATAAAACAATATACAAGACACATAGTTCGTTCATAATAACTTGGCGCGGAATTTCATGTAGATTTTGTCCTTTTATATGAAGTTTTGTGCCAGCATACGGCGAATGGAGTATAACAGTATTTTGTTTTTTTTTTTTTTGAAAGAAAGAAAAAGAACTTTATTTCACTAATACTGTTACAATTTGACACAGACCGCCAAACAGCACAGTAGTTTGTCGGTGGACTATGCGCTCATTCACACTTGACAGCATATTACTCGTTTTAACTTATTTACTTTGTTCATTATAATGTTTAAACCACTCCATTAAAAAAAATCTTCCTTACTAATAAAAATATTTACACAGCGTTAAACTCTTCAAGGCACGCTGTTTTTTCTATTCGTCATGTGACGTTTTCAATTTGCCAGAAAATGACAGTGAACGTTGAATAGCAAAGGGGGTATTTCTATCGGCATTCTGACATCGACTTAAGCGCAAACAAAACAAAAATTTATATTTGTTTAAATTTTTCTATCGCGCAAATCCTTCACTGCGCATGTCAAGATCATGTCATCTCATGGCAATGTCACAGAATTTGTATATATTCGATTTGGAAGCTTCACGTTGCGTTTTTGACGTCTGAAGTGATTTTCACATGCGCATTTGCGTGAAAGTGGCACCGTTAAAAGTCTACAGATGTGATTTGTACGGTCAAGCTGTAGCTTTGGAGCGCTCGACCGTACGAAACGCAAAAATAAACCTCTTACAGCTCTTCCAATTCCACAGTAAATTAAAAATATTATAAAATAAGGGACACATACTCCCTTTTGTTACACCTATATAAATTATTATTTGTTCAGTGGGCACGATTTCAAATGCACTAAGGATTTTTGCAAACGCAGACAGACAATCGTCGGACATACATTTCCTCTTACTGTGTGAATCAAAACTTTCTAATGGTGATTATTACTCTACGTACTGTGACTGTATTCTTCGTTCGGATAGAAATTAATCGATACGTAAACAAACTCAATAATCCGTCCCCAATGACTCAAACCGGAAACTAGTACAAATCTTCGGGCTGAAGTTTCGGACCAACTTAGTAAGTAAATGGAGTACACAATAAATTAAGTGGCAGACACGGAAAAAACATTTATATAAAGAACGATTTCTCTATGCCTAAAAAATGAAAGGTTATTTAAAAAGCACGCGACCTCGACCGCGACGCAACAATAGAAATAAAATGCCACTTTATGAACTAAGCTATAAGGTTTCATGCTCCACGATACTTCAAAAAATTGAGGACACAGCGTATTCAAGGTTCGCTGTCCCATCCCGTCATTTGTCGTTTTAATTATTTCAGAAAAGGACAGTGAACGTTGAATAGTTATATACTTTATACAATACGCTGTAAATATTTAATTAGTAATGTATACGTTTCGATTAAATCATCTCCGAACAGAGTACAGTAACAGACACTAAACAATACAGGTGCGACTGCGACAAAACTGAATGTTTAGAGACCATCCCTAAACTACGTCACACTTAAAGAGGGGGTGAGACATGTCTGTATGACACAAGTAAGCTTTGTCACATTTTAAATGTAACAAATTTAAAATCGAAATTTGAAATGGTTTAAATTTGTATACGTAAAAATGAGGTTTTTAAATTTTAAAATTTAATCTCAAAATTTGAAATATTAATGTGGTTTTAATTTTTGGTTTTAAAATTGCAAATCCTCAGAAATGTGACAGGGGTTCTAAAAACCATGAAATTTGTGTGACGTGCTTAATGGATGGTCCCTAATGTAATGTAAAACCGCAACGACACTTCAAGATCTTATTTTGTCGCGTCGCACCGAAATTGTCGCGTCTGCTTCAGTCGAGCTAGCTCGAGTACTTATGTACAGGCTCCATCTATATTTACAACACCGGCATGTCTTACAATATCATGATCTTTCTTGTAGCCGACTTCTAATAACGAAAAGGTTTTGTGTATTTATTAAGTTATTCCAAACGTGTGATGTTGCAAAGTCGTTAATTACATTTAGTAAACTACATTCAAGATTATAGTTTTCAGTTTTATCATTCCCGTTTTTGAAGTTTCGAATAATCTTGCCATATAACATGCTAAGTATTTGTAAATCCATCTTAGACTATCGATGAACAATTTAAAAAGTTTAGCTGTCGAAAATTGACGTTCCAACTTTTATAAAGTTTGACTGTCAAATTTGACGTTTCGACTTTTTAAATCGCTATTCAGAATGGCACTGCCATTAAGCAAAGATTGTTAAATAGAAGCTTGGTTACTATGGCGTTACTGCGACATGCCGGGTGTTACAATAGTTGTGTAAACCTAACTAATCTCATCAGCGACGACGGCGCACACATCTCGAACTGCTGGAAATAAAAAAAAAACAACCAATTAACAAATTATATCAAAGAGAAGACGCGAAGGTAGAGTTTAAATCAGCGCGTCCACTGCGTTGGAATCGGACGGAGCGTCGTATTTTACGGTATTTTATGAAATGCCAAAGGGATGCATCCACTGCATTCGCAGTTAGCATTTAGTACAGACAGACAACTTTTTTTTGTCGATATGTGTCCTATTATTGTTTCTTAGCACCGCCACATTGATTATTTAGTAAAAACATTAAATGTACAGACACTCCAATTTTACTGTCTCATTATATGTACATATAAAGTATATCTACCTGTTCCGGTGTTTCTCTGCGCTAGAACTTATCCTGGAAGAGGAACAGGTTGTTGGTGGCGGCGACAGCGATGACGCTCTCGGTGGGATGCCACGCCGTGTGCAGTATCTTCTTGTTGAAGTCCAGGCAGTCCACGCTGATCTCGTCCTGGTGGAAGGGAATGGGCAAGATGAATTTTTTTTTCTCATTGGTGTTAAAAGACGCCCTAAAATAAGAAATATCGATGAATAATTTTAACAAATAATTAAAAACCGACTTCAAAAGAAAAAAATAATAAAAATAAACTTCTATGAACTGAAAAGTATGAAATAATATTAGTTCCTGAATAGGGCTTTTTCAGAATTCGGCTAAACCTCAACTATTTCTGGACACAATTTTGAAGTCGGTACCACGTCCATTTAATCATGAGCTAAACTTTGGGACTGGCACTGACTTCAAAATTATGAATATTGTGTCCAGAAATAGTTGAGGTTTATCCAACAATGTCAACAGCCGAACATGTAACCTCCTCGTGTTTGGAAATCGTTAAAAAAATTACTTTGACGTGATGAGTGAACAAAGTGTGACAAGGTGTGACAGAGGGTGAGTTGTTGTTGTATATAAATATATTAATGTATTAGTACTAGAAAAACGAGTGGGCTGTCTTTGACAAGTTATTACAAAAAATTGAAGTTATTTAACTGAAATTTTGTACATACCTTTTTTTACAATAATATCCTAATTCTATTTTTAAAAAATTAGCAAATTTTTACAAACAACATAGACAACTAATGGGTTTAGCTAGTTTTCAATCAATTTATTTGCTTTGAAAGTGGGACATAAGATGTTAGCATAATTTAATTACTTAGGTCTTACACTTTCAACTATAAAGATAGCATGCAAATATTTGAAAAGTTATAAAATTAACAATATAATAACAAACTTGAATCATTGAACACCATAACAATTAATATTAACATTATATAAACTTAAACACAATAAAATAACATATTTTGTGCCGTCAATAAAAAACAGTAAAATAATATGTTGCATCTTCAATATAAAAAAAACAAACTAAAATATTCAATGTTCAGTTGGTGTTTTTGGACGTTTTGTTATTTTTTTTACAAATTTTTCTTTATATCGATGTGAAATGTATAATGAATGTGAGAGTGTTTGTAGTTACCTTCTTCCTCTTAGCGGTGGCGGCGACGCGTCTCGGGCGCAGCGGTTGTCGGGGTCGCGCGGCGGCGTCGCGGGACGCCTCCAGCGTGAGCTCGCCGCGCCGCGCGCCCGCACCGCCGCGCTCGAATATCCTGCGACGTCACATATTATGTGCATTACAACGAGGACGAGATATAGATAGCTGACCCGGCAAACGTCGCCCAGGGACACTCGCAACACCCGAAGAGTCGCAAGTTCGTTGCCGAATTGTATGAGGGAATAAGGGAAAGGGGATTAGGGAAGTTCGGCCACCGGTAAACTCACTCAATGAAACGATACACAGCACAACGCCGTATCGCGCTAGTTTTCTATGAGGCCGTGGTATCACTCCGGTCGAGCCGGCCCATTATCACGCTAATGAGCATCCATATTATGTACTTGAGATCGGAAAATGTCTCATTGGTACACGCCTCCACCGGGATTTGAAGCTGCTCGAGTGCGAACCAAAGGAAGCTGAAGCAGAAGATGATGAAATGAGGATGTGGCGGTACCCACAATTAACCTCACAATCCTGCATCGCGCTATCGAAGTTTCGGGGGATGGCAGACATATAGAACGACTGAAATGACGTGAGTGGGGCTTCAGCCCTGGGCGAGCATGCTATCTCGCTCGGCCGGAAGATCTTCCTTTTTTGGCTAGGCTACGGACGCTCAAAAGTCAAAAGGGGCGAAGCCGCGGGTGGGCGGCGCGTAAAAGTAACTTACCCCACGGGAGCGATTTATCTAAATAAAAAGCATTATTTATTCTGAATTAGCTTGATACATAATAACCTGCCTGTATATGGCCGATTTTCCAGTATAATTGAAGACATAAATGGAAGAAGCGGGTAACTTACATTATTACTATACACATATTTGAGATTTTTATTATATGATACACATGCAAGACCCAGAGGCATGAACATTGAAAATCTCCGTCGTCGGCGGGATTCGAACCCTGGACCCCCGGATCACAAAGCTCATCAAAAAAATGTTTAACATTTTGTTACCTAAAGAACCCGTTGTAGGAGCCGGTCATGAGCCGCTGGTCGTCACCGCTCCAGCAGCACTCGAACTTGTCGAATATACAGTCGTTCTCGTACAGCGAGCACAGCTTCGAGCGCAGGTACTCGTGCACCTGGGATTACAACATTTTATATCTATACTCATTTCTTCGATTGAACGCGCTAATCTCAGGAACTAGGGGACCATTCATAAAGTACGTCACACAAATTTCATCGTTTTTAGACCCCTCTCCCTCCCCCTTTTCACAGGTGGTCACTTGTCCTCCCCATTATGACGTTAGAAAGATTGCAATTTTACACCTAAAAATTAAAACCACATCCATGTTTCAAATGTTGAGATTAAGTTTCATAATTTAAATGTGATGTCACAAAACTAAGTGTCCCCCCCAACCCAATGTCACACTTCGACGACCCCGTCCCCCCTTTACGTGTGACGTACTTTATGTATGGTCCCCTACTGGCCGGAATTAAAAAGTTTTTTTGTGTTGGTTAGTGTATTTATCGAGGAAGGTTATAGGCTATATAACATCACGCTACGACCAATAGGAGCCGAATGAATCAGTAATCAAAAATGTTGGAAAAACTGGATAGTTTATTAGTTTCACGCGGACGTATTCGCGGGCAACAGCTAGTCAATTATAGGAGTAGACATAATAATACTCACTGGATATGTTTCTACGGGTTTCGTCTCCATTCTGAGATCCCAAACTTTTAAACCTAAGTAGTCTCGCGACATCATATACCTGAAAATAACAATAAAGACTTTAGTTTCTCCTGTTTGATACATAATTCATAAGTGTTATGTATCATGCTTAAGTATAAATAAAATATACTGTGAAAAACCTGTGTAAAATGACCGTTAACAAGTATTAAAAGTTGTAAAGCAATGTGTTCAGCCCTGCTAACAGGCAAGAACTGCTGAATTCAATGACTAATTTCACGATTCTCCCTGAAGAAGGGACCGGGCGTGCGGGTCCTCTGGCTGTCTCCATTCTACGCCGGTTTTACACGAGACCACCTCACCTGCCGCTGTTGCTGAGCTTCACGTCGCTGATGGAGGATATGATCTCGCTGAAGAAGGACCGGGCGTGCGGGTCCTCTGGCTCCTCGAATAGTTTTGCGTGTCGGTCGCAGAGCGCCGCCGCGCGCATGTCGCAAAGACGGATCGTCCCTGAAGCAGAAGATTACATCATGTTACTTATGTCATGAGGATGTGGCGGTACCCACTATTAACCACACAATCCTGCATCGTGCTATCGAAGTCTCGGGGGATGGCAGACATATAGAACGACTGAAATGACGTGAGTGGGGCTTCAGCCCTGGCCGAGCATGCTATCTCGCTCGGCCGGAAGATCTTCCTTTTCGGAAGGATATTAAAATTATATTATCTTGCTAGTATTTTCCTGTGACCGCGTGGAAATGATTTATTCCACGAGAGCATAAATTAAGAATAAAAGTATATATCCTATATTCTAAGCTAGTACCCAACCTGTATACGGAGCCCTATGTAGGTGAGTCCAACTCGTACTTGGCCGATTTTCTAGATATTATTAAAGAATTTTTGGGTTGATTCGTAACAAACATACAAAAAAACCAACCTTTCCTCTTTATGATTAGTGTAAGATCATTATTACAGGATGTAACAAAAGTAAGCGATAATACTTTAGGGGTTGTATGCGTTCTTTATACTGAGTTTACTGTGAAAGTAGCAAGCAAGCTAGCGAACAAAAAATAGGTGTTTTTAACAGGCTTCCACAACAGGAGGAGGTTTCTCAATTCGACCGCATTTTGTATAGGTAAACTGATGTCAAAGCAATATTTTAAATCGCTGATAAGCGGAACTTTCGTCAGGGTTAAGTTCAGCAACGTTTTTACTCGGACAAAGTGTAGTCTATGTTACTTTGTATCAAAATAAGTTCAGGTCTTGTACTTTGTAAATAATTATGATATAAAAAGTCAACTTACCCTTACTACTAGAATAAACAAAGAGATTACATTCAGTCGGGTGAAACTCCGCCGCCGTGATCACCTGAAGCACACAAACACACACACATTAGGGACCATCCATAAAGTACGTCACACAAATTTAAAGACTTTAATCACAGGAGCATACTCTCACAGAGGCACAGAGAGACCACCCGAGTACGAGAGTGTAAATGGGTGCACTCGCCTCGTCTCGCCACGAGATCCGCCCTAGAGCTCTCAGCGAGTGTACAGCCTCCATTAGACCCTGCCCCTTTCTCATATGACGATGTCATCACAAATTAGACATTTTGCACTTAAAATTTACACTGGATAATATTTCTAATTTAAAATATGATGAACTATGATAATGAATCCCGGCCCGGTGATCTTGTATGTAGTTCTTACCGCTATAGCTTATTTATTATTTAAGCTTACTTTGTTTTTCTCTGCATTGCTTTAGGATGTTGGGGCTCTGGTTTGTGATCTGCAGGTGTTGCAGGTGTCACATACAGCTGGCCGCTTCCCCTACTTCTTCGCCCGGCACTCATCTCAGTGAACTCCTCCATATTGGTCTGCTTGATGACGACGATTTTAAAGCTCTGGTCGGTGATATCCAGGTGTTGCGGGTGTCATATACAGCTGGCCGCACCCCTTACTTCCTCCCTCGTCACTCACCTCAGTGAGCTCCTCCATGTTAGGCAGCTTGATGACGCCGATGTGGAAGCTCTGGTCGGGGATCTCCAGGTGTTTCAGGTGTTACATACAGCTGGCCGCTTCCCCCTACTCCCTCCCCCGTCACTCACCTCAGTGAGCTCCTCCATATTGGCCGGCTTGATGTCGACAATGTTGAAGCTCTGGTCGGTGATCTCCAGGTGCCAGAGGTTAACTCGCAGATCGTCGGCGGAGAGGTAGGTCTCCTGGTCCGAGTTCAGCGATATCGAGTTTATGTGGTATGTGTGAGCGTTCGCGAAGATGCGTCTGGAATGTACATCTTTTCATTATTGACGATCTAAATAAAGTACGTAATGAATATATTACAAATTACAGTGCACTGTAGAAAAAGTTGCATAATATGTAACATGATTTTGTTTATTTTTTTTAATTATTTTATAAATAAGTTACAATACTTAAGTATTAAAAACAATTATTGTTTATTAAATTAGTTTTAAGACAAAATATTGTTTTTTCCATCTCTTTGGTAAAAGGTGGACCCGTGCGAGTTTTTTACGCCGGTTCTTCTCGTTGGGTTAGGTTCCCAAACCGGTGGTAGGTAATCTCGACGTTCAGAAAGTGTACTTTAAGTACTTGATTTTGAATAAAAAGATTCGATATAGAGCGATATAGGAACATTGAAAAACTTTTAGTTCCGATTCGAACCCTTGTACCCGGCGTGAGCTATGAAAGCGCTCAACCACTGCGCCACAGAGGTCGTCATGCAACTGATCGATTTATGAGCAATAATCGAGCAAAATTATTGAAAATCTCAGTAGATGAGCTTAAATTGTATGGTTTTTATTGATAAATAATATTGTATTATATTGTATAACTATTTCATGTATATAACATTATTGTAACTGTGACTGTGCACAATTTTCATTCATTCATTCAAATCATTATTTGAATGAATGAATGAATTTATTACTGCGTCGACCCGTGATCCTGGATCAGCGCTGCATGGAACACATTCGTGTTTACAGATGCATATAGCGGGTCCGGGGTGTTTTTAACCCCACACTGTATGGGACGGTGCTAAAAGCGCGTTTGAACACTTATACTGTTACTGAAAATGTAATTTTCATTATACTTGTTTAATTTTCATTTTCTGTTACAGATACTATTTAATTAATGCGTCAAAACGGGATCTAAGATGGTAATATTGCAGCATCATTACTTGAAGAATACGAGTCAGAAGACAATGAGTAGGTAGTTCTATTCACATAAGTGAGCCATCTATATTCTAGATCTTAATGAATGTGAAACTGCAGAAAAAACGCCTCCAAAATTAAATATAAATATAATATACTAGCTGACCCGGCGAACTTCGTACCGCCTTAGCGTAGAAATGATGCACTACTTTATATTGTGTACCTGAGCTA
>JAOTAV010009023.1:0-28036 GCA_026546445.1 Cyclargus thomasi | reverse complement strand
TTTTACTTTAACAGTAAACTCTGTAAAAATTACTCCGTAAAATCTCTATGTTTTTTTAAACCCTGTATAGCAGTTAGCTGTTCCCCGCGACTATGTCCGTGTGAATCTTTAATATGAAGTATCGTATTTTTACAACATTTTTGATTACTGTTTGGCTCCTGTTAGTCGTTGCGTGATGTTATATAGTTCTCGATGAATGGAATAACCAAGACAAAAATAATTTTTCAATTCCGGCCAGCCCCCCTAGCATGCTTTGTATGGGATTGACATAGACGAACGAAAAGTCACGTGATCTAGTCGAGTTCGAATCGTAAACGTTAATCGCTTGCCACTTGTCTAGGGGGGCAGTAGTTCCTGATATGAGCTTGTTAAAACAAACTCTTCTGCTTTATATTATTAGGAACGGTAACCAAAATATTTTATGTCCAACTCATCTATGATAACAACTAGAGTTTTATAAACAGTCTATTTCGGTTGTAACCTTCACAAAGCACATCTCACCTACATTCCGACGAATTAACAACACAACATTATGCGACGAAAGTATTTCAGTGACAAAAGTTTTATTTTTCATCCATCCGACCCTGACCTTTTCGACCTCCGCAATATTCACTAAAGTGTGTGCAAACACACATCTCTTACACAGACATAAAATGTGTTATTTCAACTCTCCACGCTCACAAGATGATAACAAAACCGATGAAGGGGTTTCGTCAAAATTCGTTTCCTTTTATCCTATTACGAATGTGTTTTTTATGTTTGTCGGTTAATCACAGAGAAACTGCAGAACGAATTTCGATATTTGGTACGCTGATAGGTTCAGACTAATGTCTTGTTTACACGTATTAAGTACATAAGTAGGTAATTAAATTCTAACTAAATTTTAAGTGACTTAATTTTAAGAGTATGTGCAAACGTACTTAAGTAGTTAAGCTCTTTAGTTGACTCAAGATGGACGATCAACAACGTACAGAAGTCGTAAATTCTGTAATTAAATTTGTTATTGATGATGTTTTGAAGGAATAATTTATTGAAATACCCACTTAAAGGAGCACGACAAAAAACCGTACCCGAACCGCCACTAAAATTCTGAATTTAATTAAATTGTGCTGAAATGTACCTGTCCAAATGTGTCAAGTAACAGAAAAAATCTAATTTATTTATTATATAATATATTAACTTTAATTAAATTTTAACTTGCAACTTGCTACAAAATTTTGTGTTTACATGCAATTAAAAATTTAGTTAAAATTTAGTAATCTACTTATCTACTTAATGCGTGCAAACAAGACATTAGAGAAAACTGAATAGGAGCTCTATGACATACCTCTACAATAATATCCGGTCCTCCATAGGTACTAATATTATCAATGACGAAGTCCAATCCAAAATTTGGTTTTAGGCTCTGAATATTAGTGTGGGCTTTGGGTAATAAATGCAATTAACATATATGTAGTTGAAATACAGATATTATTTATATACAGCGGATTACACAACTATTAACCAAAATAAAAACAATAGGTGAATCAGCCCAACGTTACAACTAGCCGGCATGACGTAAACCTTACACCGTACACTCGGTGTCTGTGAGCACTTGCGAACCTTATCACAATAGTAATAACGTTGGAAATACGCTACTTTAGATGGGTTGTCGACTGTCCAAACCGCAAGATTAGCGCGCAGTGAGTCGAGAATTTGCATCGCGCAATATACACGATAATATACAGTATGGATTAGAAGTTAAAGGTATAACATTGTCATTTTCTGTAACCTACATCTGGGAGGGCTGTTATGACCAAACCTGCATGGTTCCAGGCCATTCAATATACGGCCAACAATTGTTAGTTTTTCGTATTACGTCTTGTTATTCTGACTGAATTGATCCTAGTTTGGTTGTCTATGGATATGTCTATGGATTTCATCCATGTTGGTGATATTAGGGAACGTCAAACTTCACGTATTTTGTGTCACGTTACTGCTGACTGGCTGGAACTTGGCTGGAAATAAGAGGTCATAATATGCTGTTCTTCGTCATCAAAATCATTCCAGCTGTTCAAAAATTTTTAGGTTTTCCTCAAAATTCTTTATCGTTGAATAATTTGACTACTTTAATTATATAGTCCTTTTGTCATTTATTATTATAATTTAAACAATTTCAAAAATAAATAATTTGCATAGACAATAAAACTAATTCCACACAACATTAAGATGTCTCCTCCAACTTTATGGAAAAGAGTTGTTGAGGAAAACAACAATATCAGGGTCTGTGTCGTTGTTCAACTGTAGACCTTCACGTTTGAAAAAAAAGGTATTCGTCACTTTGAGGATAATGCAGCGTCTTAAATTTCTGATATGTCTGTCAAAAACAAATGTGACAAAATATATACCTGGGTCCTTGGCGTTCGAAAACAAAACGAGTTCATTCACGGTCGCAAAATAACAAGAAGGATCAAAACAAACAAACGGAAAGTGATTTGTGAAGGTCGATCCTTAGAAAATGTAACCTTGAACGACCTTGAACGATCGTCATCCCTCATCCGGAGCCACAGTATAAATCTCATACAGTTGAGTATTATCCTTCAAATGAAGCTCGCTAAGCTCAGAGTCGAGATTTAGGCGCATGCGACGGTGTTTTGCGTCAGCATTAGAATCTGAAAGCTTTAGATTTTTGTTGGTTTTTTTTTTACAATTGAAGATTTATAAAAAAAAACAAATATAACCATACAATTTCAAGAACCCACTAGAAAGTTATTCGTATAATATGCTAAAAATATCAAGAAATGAAACCCCCAACACATAATAAAAATTGCTTGACACAATTATTACCCAAATAACGAAATACCAAAGTGCTGGAGTATAAATACAAAACATTAAAACTTACGAGTTACACAAAAACGGTACGATGGTAACAAAAAAGGGTTTAGCTTTATGAAAAACGATTAATATTTCATTTTCATTACGTGATTGAAATTAGGGGCAGTGGCTATTAATTTAATTGTGTTTTTAAATAATAAGTACTAGTACCACTTTTATATAAAATTTTTATTACCGTTTGTTCACGATTGGGTTTTTTATTTTTAACCGACTTCCAAAAACGAGGAGGTGATATTTTCGGCTGTAGATAATTTTTTATTTGACGAGTCAGATGGCGAACGAAAGAGTTAATGAGTAGATGCGGATAAAATCCAGTTCTAACATTTAAGCCTTGAAAGAAGAAGGGTTTACAGACAGAAGTAGCCAGTAAAATACATTCAAATTTTGACGTTATCACTAGTGATCAGAAACTTACCACTTAGGAATTATTAGCCGGGTGTCTATCAGCCAATAAAAATAGGAGAAAACATTTAAATGGAATTTATAAACAAAAGACTCAAAAGTAAGATCCTTTAATTAATTTCGCGATTCAGAATAATTACACTTTTTTCTAAGAGCTATTTAAAGCCAGAATATATTATGTTAATGTAGCCAAAGCAATGTCTTTTTTTCATACCCTAATAAACAATAATGTCATTAAATCGTTAACTAGTTTAATTAAAGTACACATAATTCTTAAAGAGACAAAGCCGTAAAAATATCGAAATATATAACAACACAAATATACTAATAAAAATTAACAGAATTAAATTATTTTTAGAATTATTTCAGAATTATTTTATTTTTTAATTAAAAATTAACAGTGATGTATAAATAAAATATAATAATAAAAATATTAACAATAAAAATGTATAAATAGGTAAATGAAAATTCTGTGCATTACAAATATTTAAAAAAAGATCGGGGGACTACATAGAACACAAAAATGTTGTTGTCATTTTTGCGTCTGTGTGTCTGAATCACATGAAAACTGCTGATCCGATTCTAAGGCGGTTTACACAGATGCATTTTTTTCTTCCAACCTAACACCCAGTGTGTAAAATTTTCACCCCTACTTCGATTTATACCCGACTGCGCCAAGAAAGAGAGTTATGTTATTTGCGAATATGTAAATATGTATGTATAATTTTTTTTTCTGTCCATTTAGGTCGAATAGGGTATCAAAATTAAGGGCTTTAAATAGCCAATCTAGAAATATACAGCTTGTGCATGACGCGAACGACGTCGCGGTCACAGCTATACTATAGTAATAAAAATTTAATTTACGACCGAGCACACTGCGTCGTGGAAATTTATTAATAGTCATAATTAAAAACACGTTTCAAAGTTTTATAATATTTAAATATTAGACTTACACAATGTGGGTAATGCAGACGTAGAAAAAATCACACATTTCAATTCAATTTGCGTTTACTTAACATTTTAACCATACTAATAATTATTTACTAAATAGGTCCCAACAACCCTCTGAACGAAGGACGGCAATCTATACATGTAATAAAACTGTAAAATTGGCGTGTCTGTACAATCAATATTTTTACAAAGTTTTAAATGTGGGGGAAGAATCGACAAAAAAAGTTGCCTGTTTATCTGGTTGTCTGTTTGTACACGATAATCTCTGGAACTACTGAACGGATTTGAATGAATCTTTTTTTTATTTAATAGCTATTAAGTCTAGGAAACACATAGGATATTTTTTATCCAGGGGAAATGTACGGTTCCCGTGATATTACCGAATTTTCACGCAACGAAGTTGCGAGCATCAACGAGTTCATAATAAGAAACAAGTGGAAAAAATTATAAAGACATTATAGCCGTCTTTCAGAGTTAATTCTTTTACAAAACAAAAAATACTTAAAAGGGTTCGATGGTATAGTTACAATTAAAGTTAAAGATGAAAATGATGACCTATGTTAGTAGGTAGTGTCTAGTGTCCGATATCTATTAATAAAGCACAAAAAAAGTCAAATCGTTGATCGGCAACAATTCATATTTTTTATTCTTAAAGTGGCATTTTAGTTGAATTGATCGCGGTCGTGTTCGCATGCTGCGAAGTTCGGAAAGCCACTATTGAGCCAAAATGGAGACTCAATTGCTCATTGTAAAGACGCCATGCTAGTAGGTGGCCGAATACGACCAGTATGGGCAGTCGTTAAACAAATTTGTCCATTGAGTTATCAACAGTCATTGGTTTAATTATAAGAACAGATAAATTATAGTCTGGCTACTATAAGTTGAATCTAGAAAAAAAACCTTCCAAATTCAAAAATTCGGTAGATGGTATCACACAATTATAATGGCTAAATGGATTTTGATCATTTATCGGATTATGAGACCGAAAGACGAGTATTTCAATATAAGTAAAGTGTTATATTAGTGAGATTTATACATCAAAGTTTTGTTTGTTACAAATATATTTATTACATAATATTTATTTGTTACATTATACCATGTATGTAATTCGAAGCATAATAATTTATTATTTATAATCAAAATCAGACTCTAGAGTACTCGATGGAGGGACAAACTCTTGTTTTTTCTATCTTATTTTATACATCCCTCGTAAAAATAGCATTTATTTAAATAAATAACATGTCATATCTTAGATAAAAAATCAAAAGATCATAAACGTAACTGTAGTCCAATTTGAACCGACAACAAAAGACTGCCTCATGTTGCTAGTAAAATTTAATGCTAGGTTCAACTTATAGTGGCCAGACTATACGTTATTAAAGCACACGAACACTCGCCCTGTTCAATCTCCTTCATAATTAGGTAGTGTGATGTTCCGATACTCTACCAACAAGCAACATCACTGACTTCAGGTATGTTTATGTCTCTCCTGCTATTAACATTTAAATGTTAAGAAATTTAAATAGACTCAATGTAGGGCTTCTTTTAGATCAGGAAAAACCAAAATGGAATAAGGTTTCTTTCTCGGAAGATAAATCTCACAAAAATTAGGTCATTCGGCGTATCAATGTTGTCTACAAAGCTTTTGACGTATTTGCGTGACATTGGGGCAACGCTAGTAAAAAAAAAACTTGGAGTTTGCTATGCTCTGTTAAACAAAAGAACGCCAAAACAAGCAACAGCAATATCATTTTATGTAACTATATAAAATTGTATTAATTCACTTCTTATAAGTTGCAACTCACACATTCAAAGTCATGGATGTAATCTACCTTCGAAACGAACCCGCCATTATTCATTTCAATTGCCATCTTATCAAATTGCATTTAAACTCTTTTTGTGCTAAAACGTACACATTACCGAGGGCACTACAGATAATAATACATTTTTGCACGGACAGGGCATACACAAAATACTATTATACAGTAGAGCAACTCGACTCCGTTGCAGTTTTCGTCTCAGACGGGTCCGGCGATCCAGCGCCGGAAGAGAAGACAAGGACCGGTTTTAACGGGTAGAGCTACGGTCATCTCACCATCTTTTCGACCATAGCGAATCGCTCATACCCTGGTAGTTCTCCCTCAGTGCTGCCGGTGATGCCGAATAGCATTTCCCATCTTTAAAAAAAGTAGTGCACCTCGGCTGTTTTTTTTTAACTCATGGTAAAGACAAGTTGCACAATACATATTTAGAATATATACTAGTGTACTGTAAGTTATTTCATCTACATTCTTCAGAAAAAAGGGGTCTAGTAAGAATATAAAAATACTGGAAACTTATTACACTATGGCACAAACGTCGTGATGTCACTTGTCACATAGCCCCGCAAATACAAGTGCTAAACGAGTAAAAAACCTCACGTCGCATTCATTTTAAACGCCGCACAGAATGAGCACAATGAAGTAATAAAGGGAGCATTCAATTTATATACTTGTTAACTTATCAAACACAATCGTGTCGATGATTCAGAAAAATGCCACAAATAACTCCCGCACGACTGCATTTGAAGTCATTTCAATTACATCCTTCAATTCAGATCGAATTACTGTATCATT
Source organism: Cyclargus thomasi (assembly GCA_026546445.1). Taxonomy (NCBI): domain Eukaryota; kingdom Metazoa; phylum Arthropoda; class Insecta; order Lepidoptera; family Lycaenidae; genus Cyclargus; species Cyclargus thomasi. The sequence continues at coordinate 21,194 of JAOTAV010009023.1, read as the reverse complement.
CGCGAAGTTTTTGTGTGTATTTAATGTCTGATATTAATTTGGATATTAAGCCACGGGCTACATGAAATTTGTCGTAAATTTATTTTTATGAAATTCTAAAACAACATTGTACGGTGCATATAAAATGCGATTGCGAAGAACCGGGCAAGCTCTTCATTGAGTATGTAAGAGGACACACTAGGGCGGTTTCCCATGCAAACGACTTATGCTTATGCATGTCCCTAGGTTTTATTTTTTTTTCCTAATTTAATTATTAAAGGAAATATAAACGTTCATAAGCCCGAAAAAATGGGAAGATTTTTCATCAACATCCAACGCATTTGGTTAGATTATATAAAAAAAAGAAAAACAGGAACACAGCTTGAGCCTTTCTTTCATTTTTTATGAGAAAAGAAAACTTAAATCAGGAAACTTTTGAAGGAAGAATCAGGGGACAACGCTTCGTCGATTTTCTGATCTCTTATGTCTTGTTTACACGTATTAACTACATTTTATGTCATTTAACTTGCCACTAAATTTTGTGTTTACATGCAGTTAATAACTTAAAATTAAGTTGAAATTTAGTAACCTACTAATTCACTTAATACGTGTAAACAAGACATTAAAGGGTTTTTTCAAACCAAGATACAATTGTCTCTATCGCGCTCTGCGGCCTCCCCGGCTTGTAGTTAGAGAGAGCTATAGATATTACAAATACCTATTTCTCATTTCTCTAGCCGCTGGTGTATCCTCTTAAGTACCACAAAGTGAACTTTAAAATATTACTGATGTAATTTCTAATAAATTTATTCCCATAGACACAATATATTGAAATGGAGAACCCAAACGAAACCATATCATTGTTGACTTGAAAGATCGGTCCAGTAATATAATATATAACAATATGTAAGAAATCGAGATAAATTTTATTTTTCGTGTTATGTTTATGATAGAATATCTGACTGTACCTACACCTGCTAACTAATGCCGAAGTTTAAACATCACAGCTATTGCGAAACATGCCAGCAGTTACGTTCCTGACGAGTTACTCAACAATAAATAACCTTTCTTCGGCAGCCGTTCGGAGAAGTTACAACACTAATAGGTAATAAGCGGTCACAGACTTATTCTAATTACCACGGCTGGTTAAATCCAAATAAACATAATTAACGCCACTAATAAAACTAAAGTAATTGATGTAATTTGTAAAGTAAACGTGATAAAAAACTCACTTATCGCACGGACACTGCGTAATTTTAATACCATTAATGCGAAGCGCGCGTACGACGGCGCCGTTGTCAATTTGTCATTAGCTACAAATTGTACCACCGTCTACACATGCAGGACTTATGGCGTTTGTGAGTGTTTTTTGGACGGGAGTTTAACAGCGCTTTTGATTTCATATCGCCGAAACATTAACCAATAATCCCTTTTGACAAGATTACAAATTCCACAGAAACTGGTCGTATTCGTATACGAAATATTTCGTATTGTCAGACATTTCAGAAGAGCCTTGGTCTGTCTATTACTTTTTTAAACTCTATGTGTAATGTGACCTAAATAAACTCACAGGTGTAGATTCAGACACCAAAATAGATTACACTTTGTAGTGTATAGTTGAGTGACTGGATATTACAACTTGTATTAAATTTTAAATTTCTTATAAGTTGCGCCAACAAATAACGTTGCTGAGGAATAACATTTTCCTTATAACATTTCTTGAGACGGACGCATATAAACTAAGGGACTTTCTATAGCCAACATTGCACGCTTCGTACTTTCATTGAAAATATATAATATGCTAATCCGTTGAATGTGAAAAAATTAATTACGCTTAATTACGAGTAGGAATACTTAGCATTATAATACCAGCGACTTGGCGGCGGGTTCGAATTCGAGGGGTTGTTCCGAGCGGATGAGCAGCGATGCACGTTGCACCGCCGCACGTGACAGATCCCACTGGGCACACTGGATTATGGGTAACCAGGTGAAACGCGCTTATTGATTTCTTCGCTTGCGTGCCCAACCTTGAGTTAATTTTTGCGTCAATTTTTAGTTCCTTATGTGGCTTCGGCAAAATCAGATTCCTCGGTAAAAAAGTTAAAGCCGTAAAACGTATGCGGTTTGAAGATTATGACAAGTTCTTCATAAACCAACTGAAGGATTTTCTGTAATATAATAAAAAATGTACCAAAGCCAGGATGTCTTGTGTATTTAATCGTTGAAATGCTCTTACATCTCGGATAATTAATAAAAAACTTAAGACCTTATGGATGATCAAACAGTATAGCCAGTATTGTAATAATCTTGACTTATATTTAAGCTTTCGTGTCACTTTTCTACGATTCCTACCGTAGCAGAACAGCGTGTTGTTCAGAGGCAAAGCATTTAGAATATCCTTTTTAGCTGTGTCTAAATGAATGAATTTAGTGGTAACCTTACCCACCTCGTACGCGGTGAACACACGTTGTGTTCGGTAGTGGGGCTTGTGGCGACCGTGAGTCAGTGATATCGCTCACTCGATCTACTTCCACACTCCGGCTCCTTGCTAATTAAACCATATCACTTAGGGTGAGAAACACCAGCAGCGCTCCCTAATTCTTTAAAATGCATGAAACTCGTTTTCGGCTGCCTTTTTAGCGGTAACATAATAACATTTGTTTCGTTGTTCAGTTTGGTTTTTATCGTGGGGTAAAAGCGGCAGGAAAATCCAGTAATTAATTAACAGTCGGATCGGCACTGTTCGGTATACTTTTGAAGTTTTCCTTATTTACAAAACAGAGCAATATTGTTTTGTGCATATGGGAGGCTTCATACCTTTCCTACCTCTTCATAATTGGCGATTACAAACGCTCACGATCGTGTAGTAAGGCATACTTGGATCTGCTCATTCATCTTCATCTTTGGTCAACTCGTTGACAAAGTGCTACGAACAATGGTGTAGATGCTTGCACGATGATCGTGTCAATGAACGATAAACCATCATCGCCGATTATGTAAAGCCTGCATCAAATCTTAACTTCCAGATAAACATGTATTCGTAATGTCATTCATCACAATCATCAATCACCACAACGAACCAATACAAACACCAACACCACCAAAGAGGGTGGGTTTTTTGAGGACTGTAGCATTTCAAGTTGCAGACTGCAATCTTGAACCCATCATTTTCATTAAAGCGACTTTATTTTACCTCAGACTGACTGGCTGAGTTCTCAGCGATGACAAGATAGTCCGGGGCTCCCTTATCCGTTACGCGATATAATCGCACTAAGAACCTTGTCTAATTTGAATAACCAACGAATGCTTTTTATATGCGTACTGGAGTGACACGAGGAATTTTAAACGTATGCATTCCCTATCGTTTGGATACATCTGTAACTACTTTTAAATGAGATAATTAGGCAACAAATATTACTTGTCGTAGCAGACCAAATTAAACCACAATTTAATTGTGTGCTTGTGGTTTTATGTAATAGGCTGTTTATGAGTAATTGTTTTGAATTAAGCAAACAAATATTTAGCTGATTTGTTGTGGCATTATTAAAGTTAGCGTGGCTTGTGGTAAAATTACATCAATTAGCCCAATTAGCCATATTCAACATTCCTAAACTCTTTGCAAATGATAATCTTGAATGCATATCTCGTCGTGTAATATACTAAGTACCGATACTTAGTATACAGATGGTGCGAATTATCGAGCTGGTTTTACTGGTCGCTATCGATGTGCTGCATAATAACCATCAGCCTTACGTTTCCATGAAAATATTAGAAGTAATGTAGAACCGATAATGGGTACACAATCAAATCGCGACTAAGCGAGTGCTATAAATACCGTATTTAATTACTGAGGGGGCATTATCGCGCATTCGCAATGTGCGAGCTCATTCGTTCAATAAACGTTTATGAAGGTACGGCGAGCGGTACATCAGGGGAAGCAGCCATTAATATCTGTTGCAGCATTTACGTCGGAATTCTGTAGATACTCTCTCGGGTTCCCGCGAGGTTCAGATCGTGACTGCGCGGAGTCAGCCGCAATTTGCTTAGCCATACAGCGCCGGTGCGCTCTAATCACGTGTAAAATATTACCGTACCTCGTCACCGAGCCACGGAATCGGGACGGCACGTCAAAAGTCACATACATAACGTTGCGAGATTAATTGACTGCGATAGAGGCCGCACGATTAGCGGCCGTCTGCGCTCCGCGGTCGGCGAAGAACGTGATCGCCTACATGCCGAACTCGCATACGACCTGCATAATGCTATTGTAAATATATCCAAACACGAACACCATTCGCGCACGTTAATAAGCTCGAGAGAGCTTTCGACGGCTGCGAGCGGCACGTCTCCCCGCCGATCAACACGATAGCATCAATCACATTTTATATATTGTAGACTTTAGATAAAAATCCGCAGCGAAACGCAGTGGAAGCAGTAAACATAAAATATATCGATGGAGCCGAGATAAACGGCCGACCTCGAGTTATCGAGTAACGAGAGGGTGTTAAGAGGCGCGAGGAAGCCCGGGGCCCATTAAACAATAGTAGCACGCAGAAACGTGCGACCATAAAGTTGCACTCACCAGCAATAAACTTGAAAACGCATGAATACATGACCTGCCTCAACCTAGCGTGCCGCCCGCCGCCCTCCGCTATCACGGCGATACTTCGCGGCCACGATCGTCTATTTGACGTTTTAACTGGGGTTTCAACCGAATATGACTTGACTTTAACTGCAACATTAATCGAGTTATTCGTTCACAAAGACCTAATGATGATTACCATTGCAATAGTCAGTCAAAAACGCACGCTTCACAAAAGCCAAAATATCAACGAGATGCAAGTATAAAAAGTTTAAAACACACACAAAGAATCGTTCATTTCCGTGGTTAAAAAGATTTTATTAAAATTGTTTAAAAGAGTGGAACAACAGGATTCCCACGCAGTCGAATCGCGGATGCTCCGGTCCCTACACCGTCAGCCGCCTTAATTGTGAACAATTTTACCAAGGTCCCAATTTATAACTATAAATAACTGCATGTGTTTGCGTCGTTTTATTGTTGTGCAACGACTGCCTTTACGTTTTAAACCATATTATGGAGCGAAGACAAAGAAATATTGCAACTCTTGACAGACTATTGTAAAAATTAAACATTTCTGTCCTTACACAAGATAAACCTGCAATAACATTTTGATCACAATAAAATTATACTTTTAAAAAGAGAGTTTTGTGTTTCTGTGTCTGAAATCTAATATTGTTTTATGTGACGGGATGAAAAATGTTAGTAATTTCTTTAAAGCAACAGCAACAAGTCAACACGGGTTATGTGCAGCAATTACATCAAATGACGATTGACAAGGTAAGGTAAGCGTCCACCGCAACGTGCAGGCGACAATCACACGCTTTATCGGCACTTAGCGTCCTCGTCAAATTGATCGTTGTTTGCTTCCTTACACAAGTAAAGAGAAATAAGAAGATTTAACTATGTAAAAAATAAAACTTGCATCAGAAATGGGATCGCAATATACGGTTCGTATCAGTTTTGCTAACTAGTTACATAAGAGGGTAATGGATTCCATTGATCGTAATAATTCCTTATACAAATAGTAATAAGAAACTTCAGTAAAATGTATAATTAAAATTTGCATCAGAGGTGGGATTATAAAACTTATTCATGTAGGGCATATTAATAGTATAGATAGATAAGAGGTAATATAGAAATTGCAACAGGATTAAAACTTTTGATCGAAATAATATAATGCAAACGTAAGTAAGTGTATGCGCATTTACGTAATTAGAGCACGATCCTTAATTGTATCCTGAGCAACCGTTTAAAACGAAAAATGCCAATGCAATTTGATAATTACCGAGAAATTGAGGCAGCTGTTGTTACTATAAATATCGTAATATCATCGCAACGTTCATCATCATCCATCCTTGCTGTCCAGTCTGCTTAATACGCTTAGCACCTTTTTAAGTCGTTAACAACATAGATGGCGTTGATAATTTGATACCACCACTTAAATATCTTCGGATCACCACAGCAAGAAACTTCAATACAACAATTACGACCAATAGTTAATTGACGCACTGGAGTGCGTCAATCGAGTGGTGTTAAAAAAAATATGTAGAACAAGAGATAAAAATTGTGTTAACATGTTATTGTCGAATAAAGATAAACAAATTTTATTCTTGGCAACGTTAACGAATCAATAAGTGAAATATATTTTTAAGACGACAAACTTTCCTCGTTAGCAACCTGGATATATACTTTATGCCGTTTACGCGTCGACCGCATAATGGGTTAGAGCGTATGAAATAAGACTTCGTCGTGAAAATAAACAGTGGTCAATTACTGTGGTAGCGCCCGGCTTTGTGGCGTTCAGAAACAATCGAAGCGGTGCGATGGCGAGATATCGGTCCATAATAACTCTAATGGTGAGATAAGACCGCCACCGAGCGGGCACCGGCCGGCCAGCACTAACATTGTGCGTACACTATAATCAGATGTGGTATCCAGCGCTCGACGTATCGCCTCTACATTAAGTCGTGGGAGTTATTTACCTGGCTGTGTTTGCTTTCACTCGACAATAAACTTTCAGTGTTGACGACGTATTTGTAAGCCGGTGACTTAGCTTCGAAAGGTATCTCGACTTACAGATAGGTTACTATCTAAAATAATGTCGACTAAGATTTCTAGAAAGTACAACTTTGTAACTTGTCAGGTAAATCGTCCATTTTTGAATAATTAATAAGATCAGGCGTTACTTTGCGAAAATCCATAGCTTTTAGTTTAGCAAATTAAGATTTTTAGCAATATTCTGCGAAATTAATATTAATAATTTCGCAGAATATTGCTAAAAGTCTTAATTTGCTAAACTGATATCCGTTTTTGTTCAAACAAGGAACAGAGCCATCCCCATCACGCTTAGATTGAAATCTTTGAAAGCTTTCAAAGATCGATTATAACATACTAGTTGATGCCCGCAACTTCGTTGCGCAAAAATTTGTATATCTCGGGAACCATACATTTTCCTGGAATTAAAAGTATCCTATGTGTTGCCTAGACTTTATAACAATTAAATACAAAAAGATTTATTCAAATCCGTTAAGTAGTTCCGGAGATTAGCGCGTACCAACATATAAACAAACAACTTTTTTGTCGATTTTTGTTCTAAAATATATATTGCACAGACACGCCAATTTTACTGTTTTATTATATGTATAGATGTCCAACAATAATGAAATCTCAAATTAACCCCAATTTCATCTGGAGGTGACTTCGATTAACCGTGTGGTTACACACACGATATATCTAATATTATCAAAGCGGAGCTGTGGAGGCAACAATGTTTATTTATCCTTTTATAACGATATAATCCGGCGATGTTGGTATGACGGTAGATGGCTGTGGCCCTACCGATCAAGCAATACGCGGGCAACGGGGACCAGTTTACGCCGACAAGCATGTAAACGATTTATTCCCGGGCGCGTTTGCATTAACCGATCCAATTGCAGGGCTGTAAAGTGTTAACGTATTCAATTATACTCCATATAATTATGAAGTTGTTCAAAGGATGAAATATAATTTTATGTAAGCCAGAAAATATGAAGCGTAAAATGAATTTAAGATAACGGAAAATCTTCCATGCTATTCTTAAATATTCTCTCTACGGCTTTAACATAACTAAATAAACTTAAGTTGTTAGTTACAGCGACACTAACGACTAAACAGTTTATACTGTTCTTTACTCACGGGTCTTCAATTCTTCGCGTCTAAAGAAAACAAATCATAAGTCCACAGTGCATTAATCTCCGTCCCATTATTTCATAACAAAACCGCAGCGAAAAACAAAGTCAGCGTGGGAAATGGTTACCGGTGGCATATTTGAATAAACTATGAGGCAGGTTCAGAGATATGATAACGGGCGATTTATATTCAATGGCTATTCATGCCGCTATGCAAACAGGTATATTATGTCTGTCAGCCCTATAGAGGCGTGCAGTTGTCGCCGGGGCTAAACGACGCCCGTTCGACCGGCTCCGGTTCCCCGCACCTCGCCAACTTCAATACTTAACAGCCCCGCTTCACATTCGCTGCATAATGGTAATGATATCATTAGATAACCCTACAATAGCACGTCTCGGAAGTTCGATACTACTTTTACTCATTAGGTAACTTTACAATGCCATTTAGAAGTTTGATACAAATATTGGATGGCATGAAGGTGCTAGGTGACAACCTGGTCATCAGGCTACAGAAAAATTGATGTGAATCGACAAAATCGAACACCTACATTATTTACGGTCACTTCAAAATAAATTAAATAATTTAGATTCAAGATCAATGAAATTAAAATAATTAAAGAAGCAGTTTGTATAAATTAACAAGTTAAACTAGGTAATTCATTAATTAATCATGCGTACGAAAGTGACTAATAATTTAATTGTCACTTTAGTAAAAACAAAATAAACTTAAATACACAAACAGGTGAAAGAATGCAACGCAGTTTCGGTAAACGATAAACACGGGACGCATCAGGAGAGTACAGAAGAATGGCTCTCATAAATATTTAATTGGCGGAGGCGCATTGAAAGCGTTTATTATAAACCCGTATGGGGATCGGCGAATTATTTGCAAAGGATTTCAATACAAGTATACGACGATAGCGCGTAATCGATGTAAGTACGCAGACACTCATACAGCCAAACTGCATTCCCCCGCAACTTTTACCTGTCCCCCGCCTCACCCCTTACACCTCCAACATTCGTATAATCTGCATGTCTAATCGTCGTTTCATCAAATGCGCGACAGATTTCCATAGGAACGAATACACGTCCGAGTGGGAATGCAATGGCAGCGTCTATTATCGCCTAGCCGACCGGTTATTTAGCCGGTATCGGGACATGTAACTATCAAGTTTAAGATCGTTTGCATCGAGCGCGGTTATCGGCGCATCGATTGAGTATCTCTCGGGAATTTCGCGTGTACTTTTTGCGGATGTCACCGAAGCAGCCGCGTAAGGTGTTCGACCGGTTTGCGTTACCATCTCCGTTCCGTCATAAGTGCGTCTGCAAATTCAACACTCGTCAAATACCGCAACGATACGACCGAATTGCCCTTGCTCGACGATACCTTGCCGCTAAATATTGCGTCTTTTTATGCAATACTTGTATAAATGAATAAGTACGACTTATTTCATTCACAATTTTGCTAGCCACGAACCCTTATGTTTAATTTTTCACAATACACAATTTTTAAATTTACTTGATTTATTACGTTACGCACTAAAAACTTCTACTTCCATAAGCACCTTTAAAAGTTGCGTAAATATGTCCCATTAATCTTAAAATTATTTCGAGTATTCCAAAAGAATTTATGTATTAAAAGCCTAAAGATAAACATGTGTTAATAGCATTCTTGTATAATAATGACATAAGTTGCTTAAAAAGACATAAAAATTTTACGTAACACAATTATATTATAAGCTTTTTTCCAACGATAAAAGCTACAAATAAAGAAAAGCTTTATTCGTTTCGCTTTTAAAAATAAATGTTTTACAAACGAATTATAATGGTATGTCATAGAATAACAACAGACAATGCTAATGTTAATTTTAGCGGTTGAATATTTGTGATTCATATGTATATACTGTTTTAAACACTTGTGTAAATTGATCTTGAAATGACCCAAGCGTTAGGCCAAATTTAGCCAAGACTTTTTATGTAAATACCAGAAAAAGTAAATTAGTGTGTAGTGTGTACTAATAATATAGGAATTATAACATGTTGAATTACTAATGATTTGCCTAAAACAACACGTATAGCTGATTAGCTTATTCAAACAGAAAACAAATTAGTAAACAAAGCGTCAAACAAAACATTCGTCCCTTACAACATTTGTTAAACGATAAAATCAATAATGATCAGGAAGAGATGTAAATAGAAGTAGAAAGGTACCGTAATCTCGTTAAAGCTATTAGACGGGCGAGATAAGATCTGTGGTTCAGCGACGGGCATCAATCAGTAGCCAGAGCCAGAGCTTGGCCACTCGCTACACGTACCTTCTATAATGATCTAGTTGTGCAACAAAAAATAAACGCACACAGAAGCCGGACCGAACGTCCGTCGCGAGTGACTCTATTAACGTCATTATCAAAGTCATATATTTTTAATGACACGTTATTATCAGTAATGGTCACCTCCGATGCCTGCGTTTTTACTTCCTCGACCCCGATTAACTCGATTTCCTCGTCTTAATATCTTTATCGTCGTGTAACATCCATTTAAGACCCGATGACATCTAGATAAAATCTTGATTACGGCCAAATTCCGCAGCCACACCTCGCGTCTTTAATATTTTTATAATAAATACTTGAAATTTTTTAAATTTTCTGATGAAATAACTGCGAGCCATCCATTGTTTACAGCGATAACGTTCGTACGTACGAGAATAGAATTTAATAAAATCAACAAGCGAAATAATAGATATTATTATTCATCCATCAATATCCTTGAACCGAACATTGACATCGCGCGTCCAAACAACAGATATTAACGATAACTTTTTTCCTAAGCAGCCTATTACTAACCGGACTTTATTGGTATACAATAAAATCGACTGTGTCGCCTGCGTGATCTTCAATCACCAGCATGGTTTCCCGGTCCTGCTCAAATCAATTGCACGGTGGTTTAGAAAATAAACATTCATTGATATAAAGTTATTACAATCAATTAGCAATAAGAAATGAACATCAATTAGATACGACGTAACGCGATATAGCGTGTCAACACAAAGGTTAATTACGGAATACGTCTACGTCGCGGGACTAAATTAAAAAAAAATCTACCGTAGGTACTGCGTAAATTAATTCAGACACACGGGCAAAACAAACATAAATGTGACATGGTCCTTGAACATTTGCGAATTGAAAACAGGACCTTCGACAAAATCTAGCAACGAACCCGAACCGAGCACTAGACTAGAACAATAGTTTCCCTTGGATCATCAAGGCTACGAGATGTATCTGCAACGACCATATATCCATGTCTAAGCACGCGACCGTCACGCTGTGCGCGCACAATTTCACGGTCAAATGAACCAAGTTTGATCTGCCCATTACGCGCTATCATCCAGCCAACAAATAGGTTCAATGATCAGCGAATGACAAATCATATTTAAAGAATCGCGGAATTCCTTTTGATTAACATAGAATTGAGCAAATAGTTAAATGCTCATCTGCTTCCTTCTATTTCAAGGGAAATGATTTATATTCGTCCTGAGCTAGTAATAATGCCACTAGCTGAGGACGAATCTTTTCCTTAGGATTGCTCCTTTGAGTCTTCTTTGGCTTCACCTTTCTTGAATTCAAAAGTTGTCCAAAAAATTATTAATTTGAAGAAACGGCTCATTTTTCTATTCTATAGTTTAAAAAACTTTTGGATGCTTTAAGTAACAAGATGACAGAGAACTACTGCTCTATTGAAATTAGGTCTGCATGGTGAAAATTAAGTTCTAACCTAATGATCGATCGCGTGTTTGAATGTGATTAGATTGGAAGTGTAAGAATGATATGTTTCTGCCTATTAATTCCTGGAGAAGCAATTGCAATTTATGTTGACATCGAAGATGAAAGAAAACATGTTAGTTAAAAGAATAATTTCGCGTTAGAGAACGAAATTTCGGTGTTTTTGATCGAGATAACGCTAACGTGAATGTGTAACATTGATATCAGGCGGTACAATATTTGGTTTAAATTACCATCAAGCGAAGTAAATATGTATTGACGTCACGAGTGAATAATGAGACTGTCGCTACGGCGTAGATTAACTCATAATAACTTTTAATGCAGGTCGATATCACTATATTACCTACACAGGGTGTAACAAAAGTAAGTGATAAAACTTTAAGGACCGTATGTGTCCCTGATATAGAGTTATTTGTACGGCCAAGCGCGCGAGCTTTTTATGTTTGCCCATACAAATAACATAATTTTTTTCGCTTTCAACGCTGCTACTATAAGTATGAATAAGATATATACCAAAATTATCAACATTACGTTGGTAATTTTGGTAAGTACTGTAGGTAAGTATGGTCAATAAATATAAATAAAGTTTGAAAGTTGGATTTAATGCAAATAAGTGAAATTGAAGTCATCAGTTGGTTTGACCTTTGCAACCAAACTAGAACACTTGATTTTTTAAAGTTCAGGATCCCTTGGAGGAAACATATACTAGGACTACTCATTTTTCTAAAGGGTGACTTTTAGTTTTACGGGGGGTTTTGTCGCCAGTTTCTTTATACTTAAATTATCACTATTAAAGGAGGAAATATTCGAATAAGTTTTTTTTTGTACATAATTGTTGATTGACAAACAATCCCTCGCAATGAAAATGTTTAATCATTATCGGCAATGTTTTTTGAAGTATGAGCGTCTCCTGCAAATGTAAATGTTTATCAGAAGCTATGAGCTAGCAACGATGGACTAATCGCGACATCAAACAATAACATTATAAAGCAATTACAAATCATTAACTTCTTATTCTATTATAAGATAATTATAGAAAATATGCTAATAGATAAAGCTTCAGATGTGTCGTAACTCTCGACATAAAGAATACTCATTACAAGTCTGATATCGGAAAAACATACATTGATTGTGTACTTATCATAAGCTACTTCGAAACTTGCTATGACAAAATAATAAAAACACATAATATGGTAGAGTTTTAGGTCGTTTAAACAAATTTTTATTTATGCATACCTTCGTTCAAATATATATAAGAAACACAGATCCCGTCAAAATTAAATAAAATAATGGCACCAAACAACTTAAATAAAAATCTAGTGTATTGAAAAATAAAACTTAAATCAATGAGTTAATGCTCACCATCGTACAAAAGTTTAAATCGCGGTCTCGGAGCGACTAGGAGCGGAATAGCGCTTAAGCGCGGTTTTGCCAAGTAAAGGCCTGTTTCACATTTTCCTAGTAAGTGTCGTATATGCATATTATTTGACAGATTCTCCATACACCATATGTCAGATATGTCGGGGATAACCTATATGGTCTACTGGTCAGAAAGTGGTGAAACATGCCCTTAAACCATTCAAATTGAGGCTAGACACAATATCTGGATAAAGTGCACGAGTGTATGTTCACCTGAAAATCATGTTGGTCGTGGTAGGAGCTGACCAGCTGCTTGACGTACTCCCACACCTCACCGGGCGCGCTCCAAGCTGATGTAGCCTCGTGCCTCATCATGCCATCACACTATCGCCCACCTCACCACCACACCACCTCACCGGCCCACGTTGACGGGCTATTTATATTGTTTTATCCTCAATCACGCGCAACTAGGTCGCGATCCACATAGCACTGCGCTAAAAACTATTCCAGATTGTAAACACTATTATAAATACTCGTTAACACAACGCCCGGTAGAATCGACGCGCACAGAATAGAGAAGATTTATCAATTTTGTTACTTTACGAGATAACACTGATCGCAATATTCAAAAATATAGTTGCATCGCTGCGCACAATCACAGAATAAATCCATCGAATCCGCGCGGAGCACACTGATAACGGGCGACCTTGGCGCGCTCGACGATTGATAACAGAATTTCGGCGAGTCGAGATGCGCTCGATGTCGTCGGCTAATCGTCAAAATTAATTGCACGTCTTATTTGCGTCACATCAACGACACGACAGTATCGCAATAAAGTAGCTGATGTGTCTGCGAAGCTATTGATATTTTTAAAACACTTAGAAAAAAAACCAATGGATATCAGGTACGATGTCTTCGAATGAGATACGTTAATCCTTGTCACTAATCACTCGTTCACATCATCCGACGTATCGTACGCAGTCCGCTCGTGGCGGGAAAACGCGTACGCAGTTGGGACGCGCGCGCGCCTCGCCGCGAGTCAGCTAATGACCGGCGTGCGGTGTATTCGCGACCCCCACTCCGCGCCGTACTCGCTATCAAACCAGTTTACGTGAAAAATTTTAATTCCTCGGTGCGGGTGACGACCGGTCGCGCTTTCCTCGCGCTCGGCCTCCCCCGCGAGGAAAAGCACAGCGCCCCCGGGGCCGGAAGTGCACGGCCGGCACGCGAGCCGAGCTCACCCGCCTTAATTAAATGCTGCACGCTGCACCCACCCCGACCCCACCGCCCTATCACTCACGTGCATTGTTCGTGATAACGCAGCGACTCGACGACCCACTCACCGCTCACCACCCAGATTCGCATTCCGTCCCGACCCGTGACCGCTCAATTATGAAATTTGCCACCTAAATTGTGCTGCTCGAAGGTTCAGAACGTCATCGCAATAAATCTCCAAGCGGACAGTCTGTCAGCGCCAACGATGAGTATTTTATTCGGACGAGATGTGAATGACCGACGCCAGATATCATAAGTGGGTGGTATTTATGTATTTGCTCTCGTCTTTGAGATGAACGAGATACGTATGATCGAGTATAATTTATTAAAGTAAAATTAGTAGACGTTTGCAGTTAACGATAATAGCCTGCACATGCTCGTCGCTTCGTATTATACGAATACTGAAAATAATAAAGCCCAGTCTGGAAATTTAGTTTTGAGGTAAAATAAAAGTTCCGAGCGAATTGAAGCAATTACAAACAGAGCTAGGTAAAAAGGTGAGCCCGGTAAACAAAGGCATATAATTATACTGCAACACAAAAACACAATTCAAGCCGGCACGGGCGTAGCCACTAAATGATAGGCGGTTTAAATACTTGGCAAACAAAATTAGGTTAGAAATGAAATTGTAGCGTAGCTTTCTCTGTAGCGCTAAGTGAACAATGCGCTAGTCGCTAGTGAGTCAACAATCAATCATATTGCTATGTTCTCATTTTAATATTATTTATGACTGTGAAATCGAATCACATGCAGCACGAGTCGTGTTATGCTCTCGATTGCTTTCATTACTGCGAGTATGATTTGAGTAATCTAAACATTCCTGTTTAAATGTCAATGTTTGTTAAATCGGTACTGATTTATTGGCGTTCTAATATTGCATATAGGTTTTGCGTTCTGTTATCGATACTTCGGTCGTAGCTTAATTCGTCTGTTTCAATGTAATTTTAGAAATTGGACAATCCCCTAGGACCCTATGCTTATAATTTACATATTAATTACATGACATATTGTATTTTTTATCAAGTCACGATTTTCGTAAAATTGGGGTTTGACATGATTCTTACATATTCCGTTTTGGTTTTTTTTTCACTAAATCCTTTTTTCGTATGGTCTTGTTATCAGCGATCTTTTGTTTGAGTCACACACTTCAAACGTATCTGTGTATATACTATTAACTGATTAAGCGTCATTAATCTGCACAAATTTCAGACCAGGTCCAAAGTACTGAATATAAGCGACTTTTAGAATAACGCGCACGTTGTAATAGTTTTAAATAAAAATCTCCATTACTAGCTTCTGCTAAGCAAGTTTACTATTTAGTAGCTTTTAAAAGCAAACGGGTCACCTGATCTGATCGTAGTGAAAGTTAAAAATATAGACATACTGATGGCTATATTTATTCATATATAGATAAAATATGGCTATGATATATAGAATAAATCATAGCCATATTTATTCTAGAGTTTTACTGCACGTGTGAGAAAGCCCAGCTACCCTTAAAAAGGTCACTAAATACTAATTTTGCAAAACAGAAATTTCACAATGATTTTAAAATGATTTTGAAATAACTATTTTATCAAAACTGTTAAATTAAAACAAAATGTAGTAAAATTTATTATAAGCAATATCTTTGTAATATTGGTATTATGAGCTTTTTAGGGCTTCTGGGAAAAACGTATGATATGCCACTTTAATGACAAAGATGGTACATTTTCGCGTGGAATCACATTTGGTAACTACAAAATGTTGCGATTCGCCTTCAAACGAATTAGTCCCCTGCTCAAATTAGTGAGTTTAATGAATTGGAGGTGTAATCTCTACTCCTTGCCAAAAATCTCGCAACGGTTACTCATTATAATGCAATAGGATTAAGTAACGCGCACGTAGTATTTTCACACTTGACTATATCGACCTTGGCTCGGACGTGACTATTATATTAATGTCCAACTAACATGGATAAAAGTGACCATTAATGTAACTGCTGTTAGGTCATCTAATGCGACTTGGCCACACGTTGGGAACTCTCCAACCTCCATTGAGTACGTCTCAGGATTGACATGTTTCATAGACAACGTGGGGGACGTTTTCGTTGCATTCCACTGTTTCCTTATTATTGTATTTTTTGCATACAGTCTGAATTAAACACTAGACAACTGGTTGTCTTTGACCATTATCACTACGTATGCTCTAGTAATGAAAATACTTGTATTATTATAGAAGTTCTATATTATTCTATAGTGTATAATTATATTCTATAGTATAACAAGCTCCTAGCTGCCGCACTCAGAGACGACATATTCTCGTAATATTCGTCTCTGAGTGCGGCCTAGTTAGTACGTTTTGTAAATTAGGTAAAACATTGAAAAAAAATTATAAGGACATTTTTATTTTAGTGGTAGGATAAGTCGCTACAGTGATTTAAAAGTTAGAAAAAGAACTACTCTACATCCAACATTTATTGGACGATTTTAGACAGCAAGGCCTAAAGTATTTATTTAAATGTGACACAGATTATCTGGGAAGTTTGGTTACAAAAATATGAGGATATTTTTCTCTGTTATCACATTTAACTTACATTTAAAACATCATGAAAGTGTTCTGTGGCGAATTTTTAACACCCCTTATCTTAATCGGATGGTTTCGACGATATTTCAGTACTCAAAAGTAACGTTTTAAATACTGAACTAACCTAGAAATCTGTCTTTTATACCTTGATAAACAGAGACATGTAGAAAGGCTACGCTAGCTTAACCCGACGCGCTCGAGTAAATCCAAATATCCCCTCTTGGGCTTCCCCACTACAGTGATGTCGTTTCGGCTGCGAAAGGCTATGTGACATGTTAATATAAAAATATATCCTAACAATACTTTTCTAGTGCAAAAAATTATCGCTAAATAACTGTATTCGAGATTAGCGTAATGCATTCGCTCAACTGTTTGACGTCAACCGTTTGTTCGCGGACTATTATGCTCCAGAATAGACATCAAAAACAAAAACTGAGGCGAATAACGAGGACCTGCTAAGATATAGATTAACACCCTTATTCATAAAAATATTTAAACAATGTTTAACTAATCGACATTCGCTGTCCCTATTTTTCGTGTGACTTTTTCAATATCCCAGAAAAGGACTGGGAATATTGATTAGTTAAACACTGTTTAAATATTTTTACGACTATATAAGGGGGTTAGACTCTAGATGTCTGATTAAACCTATGACCTAAATTATCGTGACTCTAAAGTGAAGATTTATCCCTCATTAGGAGTTTATGAAGGAGGAAGGAGTGTATTATGAACAAGAAGAAAGATATTAGGAGGCGTCCATAATTTACGTAAGGCGTTTTAGATAATAAAAAATTGTCTCCTCTGTAAACCTCAATAAGATTTTGTTCATTTTTTCTTGATCTTGATTGGGGGGGGATCACCCTAGAACACCTTACATAATTGACGGCCCCTTACGTAGGTTTTTTATTTATGGAAATCATTCGACTATCCAATCATACCAATTTAAGTAATGACTTTAAATATTAAACGTGGATCAGACATACCGTACAAATAATGACTGCCAAAATCCTTTTCATTTCATTTGTCCGCACATTTACTTGGCTCTATATTATGTTATTTAAGTCGCACGTGTTCAATGTATGTGGCACAATAAAACTTGAGAAAACATGGGGTACCAATTCTTAGCACTCGAAAGTGTGGCACAAGAGTGTGATCAGTTTGGCTCTTATATATAATTTTAAAAACGATTTTTGTTATGCTTAAGGACAAAATACTTCCGCACAATTTTGATAACAAGCGAGAACCTTATATTGTTTTCTCGCGGAATGCTGCATTTACGCCAGCTGGTATGGTACTAAGAAAAAAAAAATAGCGAATTGCGAGTTGGACTCGGGCACGAAGGGCTCCGTACCATCACATGATAATAAAAAAACAGCTATAACAAACATCGCCATATCGACTATCGTGTGATGTAAACGCCCGACAGCGACATCTCTTGTCGACTAAAGTATATTGACGACTATATGAAACTCATTGTGCAAGCGTTTTGTAGACGACTAACAGCGATATCTATTAGTGACCATCCATAAACTACAAATTTCATGGTTTTCAGACACCTCCCTCCTCCTTGTCACACCATGTCACATTTCGACGACCCCGCCCCTACTTTATGTGTGACGTACTTTATGGATGGTCCCTTAGCAAGAGATAAATATTGCAAAAAAAATCAAGTTTCTTGTGTAATAGCCCCCCTTAAATATTAAACAGAATCTAAATGATTTATACTATTATCAATTACGTACTAATATTGTTGATAGCTTTACATTATACACATAAATGATAAACCATACTATCGAACAAGGACGCGATACATAAAATGTTACAATTCTGCTGCTGACTTGGATCGTATTATTATAATTAATTTAACTGTATAAAACTGGTTAGAAAAACTGTATGTGTTGACTTAATATAACCTAAACAAGATTGCCCTTTCTGCTGGTGTCATTCACGTTACAGTATTATTCAATAGAATGGGGTATTCCCATGAATATTAATCTAAATACACCGCGGTAAACGAGAATAACTACTGTTTGAAATTCAATAAGATTAGCCCTACAAAAGAACTGGGGCACCCTTGAGTGTACCCCTTTATTAGTCCCCTCGATAAAGGTAAGTTAAAGGTGAGCTTACAATCTATGCGACCGCGACTAAAGAGTTAAGACCGAGACTATAAAAACAGCGATTTAATCTCTTCGGCCAGTGGTCACGAGACTTCTTCTCAAAATGTTTATTTTTATTTATTTATAGTTTACATATTTGTACACAAGAAAATTAACAAATACGACATAAAATAAAAATTACACAACAGGTACTACTTGTTTCATAAAGTAATAATATATAAATTAAACTAATAACATTACTGGATTCATTGAGGTAATGCTTCTTCAAGCATATTTTAAAGATAGTGATTGTGGAACTGTCACGAATGGTATTTTACAGTGTTAGTACTCGGAACAAATGTTATACAGTTTAGTAAATTAAAAACGTGTAATGTAAGGTATAAACGATTTTTTCAAAAACGTAGAACATTTTAAAACGAATGAAAGAGAATGAATGTGAATAAACAACAAGAATAAGGTATTTTTCATGCAAACGCATCAAAACCAAACAAGTCGCGTTAATAGCTATCGCGTTTGCGTTCGCAATTATCCGAGTGCTACCCTTAGTCATGTTAAACAAGTTTGTATAATCGTGGTATAAGTTTTGTCTTGTTTATGTAAACGTCATCGGAATTAGGCAGCTGTTATGTATACCCCATGGCCCATTAAGTGAAGGCTAAACAAACGCTGCGCATGCGTTTATTTTACTAACGCTTCGTACGGCACCGTTAAAATGTAAATAAATAACATACATCTATTACATATCAAGGACGCCTTGTGAGCTACATGAGCTTATGAATAAAGATGGTCCCACGGTCACAGTAAGAGACGACATTGCAAAATTGTAATTTAATTAAAAATTTTAACAAACTGTCAAACTCTTTATTAATTTGAAAATTTGAAGTAAAGCTTCGGCCAAACTTGCGCATCTATAACGCGGGAAGCGGGACGAGAGCGTCTGCAACGCGAGACTTAACGTGCACACTTGCGCGACTACGGTGTGTATCAATTTCTTCATATTTAGTTAGAACAGACACTTATAGACTGAGAGCTGGTAGCAATTTTTGATTAGGTACATGAGGCAGGCTGAAACCTTGTAATGTATCCCTCTTCTGTAATAGGAGATTATACCCCAATACGATTATTGCCATCTTGTGTAATAGGAGATTACACTGCCTTCTGGCTGGTGGTAAGTGGTCACTTATTGGCCCTTGCAGAACCAGTACAGAGCGTGCTGTTTATAGCAGTTGAGCTTTGGCCAATACTATAACACAATATTATGTACATTTAATTTAGGTTAATGTTACTAGTTCTATTATTTTTTTCATTTCGTACGTGTTGTGTGGAGACAAAATAATAATATTCTTGTACAAGAAGATGTAAGGTAGATTTCTTACACGTACACACGTCTGACACTATACGCGTATGTCTCGTTTTACTGACGCAGCCGTCCCGCGTTGTAGTTGCGTAGGTGTGGAAGGCGCCATCGAAATACATGGTTACAGGATAGCATCGCTCCCGCATCGCAGTCGCATTGGTCGCACAAGTTTAGCCGAGGCTTTTATCAACACTAGCGAAAAAGCGCAGCTTTTTAAGGCTTTCTAGAATTTTTAAGCTGGTTTCTTTTTATTTTTTATATTTAGTAGAATTAAATCTACTAAAAGTCGCCCTGTAGTCGAAATTCGACCAAAAATATTCCATTAAATCCAAACATAGAAGAGCTATAAAAATATATTCTATTCTCAATTAAATTACAAACTTCAATTTGGCATAAACGTCTCCAGGTGACGATTATTTCTCGAAATAAATAACGTATATAAATTGATTAAGCCAAAGCCAAAGGCTAACAAAATAGTTTATTAGGTTTCATATTAATAATATGGAAAAAAGTAAGTCGCGTTTAAGTCCGATAAATGAGTTTTAATTATAATGTAACGCAAAAGTTTAAAATTTAATAATATGGATTATTATGGATAGATGTTTGTGCTATAAGCAGATATTAAAACTTCAGCAAGCTCATCAAGATTTCTGAATTTTCTTGACATAACGGTACCA
Source organism: Cyclargus thomasi (assembly GCA_026546445.1). Lineage (NCBI taxonomy): Eukaryota > Metazoa > Arthropoda > Insecta > Lepidoptera > Lycaenidae > Cyclargus > Cyclargus thomasi. The sequence goes on along the minus strand of JAOTAV010009023.1, from coordinate 334 downwards.
CTGACGCGATTAACCAGCTAACTGAAGCGTTAGAAATTGTAAAAGCTGGTACCGACTTCAAAATTATAAAGATTGATATGGTTAATGTTGAGGCTTAGACCAATCCTCATAAAACACTAACAAAGAATAAAAATTATTTGTTACTGTTTTGTTCATCTATCCATTGTTTTTACTGGGGACGTCGGTTTTTATTTATAGTTTAAAATTAATTTACTATGACCGTCGTTCAGACAATTGGTCCTCTATATATTTTTTTAAATTTGGGATTTTTTCTCGAAAAAAGCATCTACAAAAACGTAGAGCCTTCGCTGCGTTAAGCTGTTGGTTTGTTTCA
>JAOTAV010009002.1:0-28056 GCA_026546445.1 Cyclargus thomasi | reverse complement strand
TCGTACTCCTCCGAAACGGCTTTACCGATTTTAACCAAATTTTGCATGCATATTCAGTAGGTCTGAGAATCGGCCAAGATCTATTTTTCATCCCCCTAAATGTTAGGGGAAATTTATTATATGGCAAAACAACGTTTGCTGGGTCAGCTAGTATTTTATAAATGTTTCAATCTTTAATTGTGAAATTAGTGTGACGTATTACCCTAATATTTGGATAGCGTTACGATTAATAACCTCGTACATAAAGAAGCTTGATCATTGAATAGCTAAAGTCTTTATCCATCGTTTTAATAGGTCAAGACGTCTGACGACTTAAGATCCTGTACAGCAGCAAAAATATATTGAGCTGCTATAAATAATAGAGGGAGTATAGACGTTCAACTAATAGTGTCATAAAAGGATCAAGTATTTGCATTTGAATTGTGTTCAATAGCTGAGATCGTAGCATTGAAAACTGGTAGCAAGCAATTTAAGAAATCATGTTTAAAAAGTGTTTAGTTTACGTACATCCGTTGGGTAGTCTCAAGGCATTAACTGACCTGGTTTAGAGGACACGGTAAACCTAACGACGTATCAATCTATTTTAATCTCTGACCTAATTGGTATCGATGATCGAATCGTTGAACAAGACACACCTACTGTTATTAATCCAACATTATTACGAGTTGAAATTTCGATATGATTTTGGAATAAGAAAACTGAGAAATGATATGATTTGGTCGTGAAATGTGAAACCAAGGTCAGATGTTCAATGGTGAAAACTAAGCATTTAATAATAAACACCATAATATTTTGTCTATTTCTTAGTACTAGAGATCGCCCTGTGGTCGAAATTCGACATACATATTTAAATCCATCGTGTACAGGAGCTAAAAAAAAATAAACTATTCTCAATTCAATCACAGACTTCAATTTGGCATTAAGGTCTCGTTACCAGGCCATTAAATTAAAAAAAACACAGACGTTAACCATAAACAATAGAATCTTTCGTGTATGAATATCGTGTAATGTCAAAATATTTTAGTGTGTGTGTTGCAGTGTGCGTAGCGTTTTATTTATTAAAATTATGTAAGACAAAAGCATATCTTTAAATAATATTGATTAAGGTAGCGGAATCGGCGCACTAAGTGTTAAGTTCGTAATAATCTACTTTCGTCCACAGTTATTTTGATGCTTATAACATAAACAGTAAGGTCCTGCCAGGAGTAAAATAACCAAACGACCCGTAACAAAAACTGGCATACATTAACCCACTGACTCAAATAGCTGTACAGCTGCAGTCGACCTACATACAATGCAACAGGTTCATAAACATACATCAGTAGATATAAACAGAGATCAAACACTTTTTAAATATGTAGTTCTGCAAAACGTAGATTGAAAACATTACAAGAGTGCTATAAAAACGAATAATGCTATATGGTGAAAGGCAGTCGTAATTTTTTCTGGTCTACAAAACCCAAGTAGTCTCTAAGCCTAAGGTAAACCCTTTTATTGACGAAGTGTAGGTTACTTCCTAGGTGTCTGATTGGCATACGCTATGCCAATCAGTCTGATTATGATTGTGATACCCGAATAAAGATAATTCATTACATCCTGTCGTGAAGTGATATTTGAAGACATAAGTGGACGAAGCAGATAACTTACATTTTAAAAACTTTCGAATTTTGCGTAAAATGGTCGCTTTTGGACCCGAAAAATTAATTTAAATTAAAATGATGTGGGTTTAATGTATAGCTAGATACACAAGCTAGACAATATAATAGGTGAGTTACAAGATTTGTCAAAATTTTATGAGAAAAAAATTAAATATACTCGAAGGTTGCAAAACGTTAGTTATACGCTTCTTGCACTTGTGTCTTCATTTATGATTTAGAAAACGCTTTTAGCATCTACTGGTGAAATTTCCAATAGAAAATAAAGAAAGGACAAAGGAATTTAGAAAACTCGAAAGAATCGATTTCCAATTAGAAACATGGAGGTGGAAGAAAGTATACATATATTATATGTAACATAACATACCGGTTTTGAGTCGCAAGCTGGTCCCTAAACAGAAAGTATTGGAATGAATCATGCAAAGCGGAAAGGATGAGTAATCCGAATTATCGAAAATGTTACGATGAACGTTGCTACATCCTACTGGATTGGTGCAACTATTGATATGATAGTCAATCGATGCATTGTATGCAAACGTATTTTCAAAGTAAGCATACAAATAGGATTAACAGTAAAGATGCCAGTAAGTACTGTTACTAATCGGTATAGTGGTTTTATTATGTCACATTAACAATTAGTTAGGTGCGATAACGTAGACTTCAATTTGGTTCTAAGTATCATTTGATTGACTGTCAAGTCTTTTCCTTGTGTCACATAATTCGTTTCACTACGTTACGAAATTAGATCAATCTTTACTAATGTCATGAATGCTAAAGTAAGTCGATGTGATAAGTCGATGTGATGCCTGAAACACTGGACAGATTTTGATGAAATTTTGACGGAAATACTTTGGGTCCCGGGAAAGGGTATTGACGGATCCCGCGCTATAAGCGAATTTTGACGCAACGGAGTAATTAAAAATGATATATGTAAACTTTATGCTTAATTTACTCTACCATCGTAGAAACGAATAAGAATAAGAATAAAAGCAATAGAATTCTGTTGTCAATCTACCCCTTTGCCACGGCAGGCAGCGGAATTATTTTAGACAAAAAAAAAATACGCTGACAATAAGGATGTATCGCACATCTGAAGCAATGGAAAACATTTGGCATGAAATGTATTGCTTTGCCATTAACTATTGCATACGCGTATGAAGCTGAAAGACCATAAACTGAACCAAGTCCAGAAGGAAACACAAATATATTAATAGAGACGAGGCGCATGCGACTGGATCTAAATAGCTCTTAAATGTCAGCCCGTGAACTTGTTGCAATTATACCGAGATATCCGGGATTACTCCACGACTTCTCATCATCATCACAAACCTTATTTTCTTCATCACCATAGCCATCTACATATTTATGTGCACAAAGTCGGAATTCTATTCTGGAGTAGAAATAAACTCTTTACGGAAAAATATAGGCAAAGTGGTAGATTGACACTTTACTATTTGACGTCATCGGTGTACGAGTCTGAACATCTTACAGTGATACTGATGATGACAGAAACAGCTTATAAAAGACAAGACTGTTTATTGATAAACCCAGGATACCCTATGATATGATCTGCTTATGATAATGACAAATGATTATAAATATTAAAATCGACGGATTTTACACACATAAATATAGTGAGTTCGGCAAAATTGTCTACCTACATTTAGAATTTATGCAATCGCGGGAATGTGCGATGCTTGTATCGTACAATCTGTATCATCATATTTTAGGACAAGGTTTATATTAGTGGAGCTGCCGCCATTTCTTCTTGTCCTCTTCTAATACGTCCAGTTTTTTAGATCTCAATATTATGACATGACTCTACATTAGTATGCTATTTTAATATTACTATTTACCTGCACAGTAATAATTTATCATCTGTGACCTGCCATTTTTTTTTATTAAACATTGCTAAAATTCTTTCTTTGTGTTATCTTTTACAACACTTCCAAAGTATTCGAAAGTCGTCTTACCCCTATGAGGTTCCTAGAAGGAAATAAAAAGAGGTTTCATATCTCCATCAAGTGAAATGCACTAACCCAATTGTTTAAGGATCCCTAAAACTGAACGAGCAATTTGCGTTACGCGGGGAACCAATTTGTGGTTCCGTAGTCGCTGTCCATTAAATTCAATGACCAATTACAGTTTCCTTGCGATGTACGTCACTCGTCATATGAAGTCTAGACCGTTTGATCAGGGAAAAGAAAAACTTGTATTTATTGAATATAAAAAATATTCTTTTTAAAATCATAAATTATTATCTTCAATATATGAAATATGCATATCTAATTTAACAACTATATTGAAATCACACGACAAGAACATAGAACCTGCATAGCCGCACGTTAAATAAATATTATTTTGTTAAAGTAAATAGTCAATACGGACAGCCAACATACCACAGAAAAACTACTTTTACTTAACGAGTAACTCAAAATGATGAGCTACGTAAATTTGGATTTACGCAATGAGCTAAGTACAGTTGTTGCATTATATCTTTGAGGTCATGGGATAGCAGAATAAGTGAGAACAAAACACTATTTAGATTAACACCTTTTGTAAATATAGCAGACTAATGAATTTCATTGTTAAACACATTACCAATGAATTAGACTTTACAAAAAAAATCATTAAGAGTGTAATATGAAAATAAATAAGTAGGGGCATATATATCTATATAAAACAGAAAAATAGGAGTGTCTGTACATTTAATATTTTTACAAAATTATCAATGTGGGGGTGCTAACGAACAGTAATAGAACACATCAACAAAAAAAGTTATCTGTTTGTACGTGCTAATCTCGTGAACTTCTGGACGGATTTGAATAATTTTTTGTTTAATAGCTATTAACTCTGGGCAACATATTTTTTATCCCGGGAAAGTGTACGGTTCCCATGTGATATAAAACTTTTACGCCACGTAGTTGTGTCACCAGCTAGTTTTAAAATACAGAGATAATTACTGAAGATGCGTATTAAAAAGGGATCAAAATTACCGAGTCCAATCACAAAGCAGAGCCAATCAGTGACAGTTAGTATAACAGTTTGTAATGAGTAAAGACAAATAAAAATACTTTAAAATAAGAGATATAAAATAAGAGAAGTATCTAAATCGATAAAGAAAAAAATATTAGTTAAAAAAACTCCCCCCCGCCCTAATACTTACTCATGCATATAACGAACAGAAATACATTGAAAATATATAAATGATTATAATTGAGATAAAAAGTCTACGCAAGAGTGATTATAAAATAGATGTTTATCAATAAACACTAATTATATATTTTGATTACGACGGTTGATATGAGAGATAAAAACGTTAATTAAAAAATGCATTGGAATCTACCGAAATAAAAGTGAATCAGGATTTACAGATGATGATTTTGATTGTGATAAGATTAAGCAAACATCTAGACGAATATTTGAGCATAAAAAATGTTCTTCATTATTGTTGACACCATAATCGAGAAATTATTTAAAAGTCAATACAAAATAGATTATTGGTGACATAAAATCGACAGATAAGACTCGACTGTATATAATCCAACGTACGACGATAAAATCCAGCCGAACACATTGGCTATCATTATCGATCATAATAGAAAATGTATCATTAAAATTCAATATTGATCTCAATATTACGACATCCTCGTGTGGAAGTGAAAGCAAACAAATTGTATAAGACGTACATATATGCTCAGAAACGAGAAACATATGGAGTGAAAACCTGTATCCGGTAAACACGGCCCTTGAGGAGAATTAAAAACAGATTAACGAGGTCTTTAAATTAAATAAAAGGTGAGACGCGACGAATAAAGTTTTATTGATTTTAAATTTATAGTACTGCGTTAAATAACAAACTTGAAAACGTCTTCATCTGGATAAAGGTTAAAGCAAGCATAATTTTAAATATCATACCTCAGTAAAAGCGTAAATTGCAATAACAAAATCCAAGCACACACAACTACAAAAACGATATTTATAATATAACCAACCTGAAGCAAAAACTTAAAACGATATTCTGATAAGAACAATATTCAAAGTATATTTAAAGTACCTGGGTACGGCGGTAGGTAATTCTGATCCATTAGACACTGCCAACTAGATCGTGCGCGGGAGTCGCAGCAAGGTCGTAACTGCATTTGTTTTACGAGCAACCTTTGTTTCGTAGGCCGATCACACACGGTGCGACTGACGACGGCGTAACGGGAGGTAGCTAGTGATAATATCAGGTAGACACTTCAGATTTGAGCAAGGGTAGAAGACCTGAAGATGTCGTTAGATTTACACACTGCGAACTGGTAAAGAATTATTGCCAAAGACTTAGACGTCTTTGAACTCATGGAGCTACAAATTTTCCTATCTCGTTTTGCTTTGGCTTTTACTTTTGGCAAATAAAAAACGACAATACTAATCGCACACACGACACGTCAGCTACTGAACGCATTTTGATAACGCAAACTAGCTATGTTAATACGCCAACAATCGCTTGATAACCTTTAGGGTCAATCTCTCGAGGTTATAGGCAAATTAATACGCGTAATAAATATAAAAAAAATCTCGGAATATTTCAAACTTTATAGAGAAATGTATAAGATAATAAAAATATAACTACTTGAGGTGTTCTTTTAAACCTTTGAGCTCAATCCACTATTCCAAAAGAACAAGAGATTAAAAGTAATTTGAATAATCCAGTCGATCTTGTGCAATCACCCTTAGATATAGCCTATATCATAGTTGTATCTTTGTTACGGCCTACATAGCATGCATGAATGCATTAACATGTCCAGACTATTCTCGTTTGGAGCCCTGGCATTGGCATCTTTTGCTTTGACATACAAATCACCTTCGAGTTCTTTTACGTTTTTTCTTTTTGGATTTTGAAATGTTTAGTATTTGCATCATATGATTTTGACCAAATTTAGGAAACTTCGCTCTCCTTAAAATTTCATTGTCAACAGCAAGTCTGTTTAAAAATGAACTAATTTTTTTCAGGTTAAGAAAATGTTTTAAGATGGTATCACTATTTGTGTTGTAAGCCTCAATAATAATAATTTATTTGTCAGACAGGTCGTTAACTGCAGGAACAGTTATGTTTTGGCCGCACAAAGCATTCCTTGCCAAAAACGTTAAGGAAGTTGCGGCGTGAGGAACATTTTAATGTAGTTATGTAAGTTTATATTGATTAATAAATCATTGTTAATCGTTCGTTTATATATCTCAGTTTATAGCCCAGTTTTCTCTCTCTTTGGTCACTTTTGTCCTGCAAACTCTTCTTCAGGTTTTGTTTTTGTATGAATTTTAATCTACTGAAGTAATTTTCTCCTCAAGTAAGCAGTATCTTACAAAGAATGCAGAAAAAATTCTTCTTTAGAAAGTGTGACATTGATGAACGTCAATTATTATGTTTACAGAAATGACAGCTTAGGTCTTAGCTAGACTTATGTGGATTAAAGAACTGGGTCTTCATAATAATATTGTTCTTAATCCAGAAGCTATTAAGTATTTTATTGCGTAAGATATTATTTCTTTAACCATTTTATAAGGCTTCATAACTTTCCTAGGTCAACTTTCTTCTCTGGTGCATTACATGCTAATCTTATCATCATCATAATTATTTTCTTGTGATATTTAAATAAAATTGTCTATGTTAACTTTATTTCTCTATAATCTTTTTTTATGGTTTATAACTACCTAGTAAATATTATAAAACTTACATCTATATTGGTACGCAAAAAATTCGTAAGTTAATTCAGATTTTATTTACGAAATTTAAATAATCCCGATACCATATTGTAAGTAATCGATGGCAGATTGAAACAATAACAATTTAAACACGGAGTTATATAACGTCATTTAAACGGGAGCTGGCAACATTAGCATAAACTGTCAGGTAATGATCTGTTGACAACTGTGTTGCCAGGTATTACATAATGCTGCAGCTGTGCAGTTTCAACACATGACGAAAATAGTTAAATTTGGCGGACTGGGAACCTCAAAACTAAAAATACTTCCTGATTTTGAATCTATAAATATTGGCAATCAAAATTATGGTTGGCTTTTACGCTCCTCCAGCTGAAATAATAAGCCACTCCCGTTTTAGTGTCGGTTAAAGCTTGCGCCTGAAATAATATTGGTATCACGAACGTTTTAGCGTTTACACTTCTAGTTCTTACAGTTTTAACTATCTAAGAGTTTTTTTTCTGTTACGTCAATAGGATTTAAGTAATGTTAGTAATTAGTGTTTTTTTATAGTAAGATTATGTAAAAATTTACAGTGACCTTGTCTAACAGTTATTTAACTGTTAATACTTAGTATACGTTAAATATAACTGAAGCATATTAGCGAGGTCATACAATTAGCAACATAAGGAGAAACGTGGGTTGGAGTAGGCGAACCAGATTGGCTCGGTCAAGTACACTATGGTTATAGACAACGATAAACCTGTGGCTTTACCATGAGTTTGAAGCAATAGTATTTGTCGATACTCGATACCGACTACGTAAATGTTTAGTAGGGCAAAATTTTAATTATGGCAATTATAAAAACTATAATTGCCATACTAAAAATGGACGTAGTCGGTTCGAGTATCGACAAATACAATTGCTTAAAAACTCATGGTAGAGCTACTAGCAACCAACATACACCAACATACAACGAGTTTCGTTGGACCTGTAAAACTACAATATCAAATTCAAATAAAAACCCACATAAAGATAAAGTTAATTTATTCCTAAGACATGAGTCAGTAAGAACTAATGATAGCTAAAGTGTTGCAAGTGTCTTTGATAGTTATGGTTTTAATTTAATTTTGCCGGGCTGGAAGACTTTTTAGACGAGTTTAAAGTATTGGTTAGCGTTTGAGTTAGCGCGTTAATGGTCTGTTTCACCGCTTACTGATTAAGGTTTCGATAGGCTATCCACAACTTTTTTGACAGATTCTCTATGGAGAATCTGAAAGAATATGTAACATCTATAAAAAAAGTTGTGAGCTATCCACGCCATCAGCAAACTTTATCAGTAACCAGTGAAACAGCTGCTGTTGCGCCAACTTTACAGTCAGATATGCTATAGAATGTATGCCTATGAAACCTATCAGTTAGGAATGCAACAGACCATGAACTATTGAATAAATAAGCTCTTTTTCAATTTTAGGAACCGGGATATCCCGTAAATATAATTTTCTTGGAAAACAAATATTTTTACGTGGAAGATAAGCATATTTAATTATAATAAATACTCACAAACTTCTTCATTACTGGGCACACTCGAAGCATATTTTAAGCTCATTTTGATCTCTCACTGAGACTTTATTAATCACTGTTTGCTTTACTTCTTAAAAGTCATGTTAACTGCTAGGAAAAGTAGAGGTGACGATTATGTCGTTAAGGTATACCTTGACGTAGGTTTTGGCAATAAGATTTCTTTCCATACAATTAAACTAAAAAAAACAATTTCTACATTAAAATTACCCTTAAAATTGTTATTTAAATACCCAAACAATATTCCCTTATTCCAATCCAGTTATCGAATTCAACACCAGCTTTCTAATATAAAAAGGGCACCGTAATGCACTGAAATACATTCCAATGCATTTCAGTGTCTGTTGATTTTCCTGATCACTGGGTTGGAATATTGTAAATTGGCCATAACAGGTATAAAAGACTTCGTAGTCTACGTAAGTTTCGTATCTAAAGATGATGGGGAAAACGAATTAAAATACTTGATACAGTTATATAGCAGCAAGATAATTTGTCTTACGAAACACTGGCTTCCAATTTCCATATTATTATGCTACATTCGAGTTAGGGGCCATCCACAGATTACGCGAGACTTTCTACAGAATGTTTTAAACCCCGTGCAAACTACAGTAAGATTACCTCCATAACCTTACATTTTATTTACCGTTTCATCTTAGTCAGTAATATAACTTTTTGTATAATAATTCATACATTAATTTAATTTAATTTTTTTGGATATCATGAGCCATGTGAGACGTCCACAAAAGGGTTTTTTCCAAACTTTTATAGCACTATTTTTATACAATGTTTAGAAGATTCAATAATATTATCTGATTGCATGATATTTTCTATTTAAAATCGTAAGTTATTATTCTCTCCAATCAAGGTTAAATTCTCTAAGTTACTGTCGTGATTTATGAACGCTCTACACTCATAAAATACAAATCTACGAATCCGTTACACAATCATAAGTTTCCAAGAGATCATATAGGATATCCTATCCACTGTTCTAGGTCTCTATAGAATGTATCTGGAGTCGGCTAGCGGTACTCCTGTACCAGTTCTGCCGGTTTGTCTCAATTAATATACGAATCTGACACCCTACAAATAATTGAAATAAAATAAATGCTGGACTCTACTCCCACACCGGTTTCGGTGGCAGTGGCCGGTTTTATTGAAACTAGGCCTGTTACACAGGAGTAATTTTATAGTGCCCAAGTGTGTGCATAGTACACAGGAGCACTCTCTCTTTCTTCACTCTCATAACCCAGTGGAACGGATAACCGACACGACTCGCGAGAGATCAGGCGCAGGACCGACTTTTTACATGCCCATCCGACGCATGGATCATCTTACTTGTCAGACAATTTTGGAAATAAAATTTTTCCAACGCGTGAATCGAACCCACGACCCCCGAGTCAAGAGCAGAGCTCTGTACCACTAGGCCACGGAGGCGAGGGGGGATGTCGCGGAAGGCATGTAGCAGACTCTCGCGGCTCCCTCCAGCGCAGAAGTTGGAACACGGACGGGTTTTAGTGAGTAGAGCTGCGGCCACTTCACCATCTCACCGGCCGCAGCGAGTCCCACATACCCCGGTGATAGACCCCAACATTACCGGGGATGCAAAGGCGCATTTGCCGTCGTTAATAAAAAGGCCACGGAGGCGAGGCGTGGACTCTACAACAGTATGGGCAGTAGTGAAATTGTATTCTATAATAAATTTTAATATACAATTATTCATGTGTTTCACCGATTTTATAGAAATTTTAGTATGTGTGTTTCAGGGGACTTGACAATGGCTTAAGATTCACAAATGAGACCGGCATCGGCAGTTCAACGTCGGTCGTTTCCGCAAGTAAAATATAATATTTGATATAACAAATCGTTTATTGGCACTTGCCTGTATTGACCTCAAAGATACCGCATTTTTTTTTTGTGAAAAAACTTCCAGTTTTTTTGGGATCACTTAGCGGGATAACTTCATATAAAATTTTATCTAAATCGGCTTAGCCCTTGGAGCGTGACGGATAACAGGAAATCGGACTTTCGCATTTATAAGCCGTATAAAAATAAACATGACATTTCGCGCAGTGAAATCGCAGCCAAGTCCTTGCGTGTCAACTTTCGTTAGCGCTTAATCTAGACTTTGACTAATTATGGTATGACCTAGACTCGGCTGTCAATGATTATGATTCATTATATTGACTGGTATAATCGTAAGTGTTGAATATGTTTTAAATATTAAAAGATAGTAACTTTAATAAAGCAGCTCTACCAAAAGGTAAGATAAAGTTTTTTTTAAGTAACAAAAAACTAAATCGTATCAATAACAAGTAAAAATAATGGCAATTCATACGTTTATAAAAACAATATTAATCAATTTGTGTAAACACAGCATTAGATGGGTAGACGCAAAAGTTTTTTCAGTTATAATTTTTTTTTCAAACCATGTCAGTACTGTAATTGACTCAAGCAGTAACAAGAAAAACCTTTACCGTTAAACTTTCGAAGATTGTTTATCGTTAAACCGAAATAAGTCCAAAATACCGGTTCTGTGAAACTGGAGACTGGAGTACGCAAAATAATAAATAAAAAGTAATTTGTGTTTGTCACCTTAGTAAAAATAAACAAACTGAACGTTTATATTTCAATTAACTGGTTAAAAAACAGGTTGATATCAATCAGCTAATATCTAATATCACTTTTTTGGGCGCACAGTAGCGCTTTGCCAAGGCAATACAAGCGTGCGTTATTTAAAAATATCCAGATGTCCATATTAATATCATATCCTTGTTCGATGTATAAAAAGCGTGTTAACTGTCAACTGGACTAGTTCATAAGTTCACGACATATAAAAATCGACCGTGAGACGAAGGCTAATTGCTAAACCTAATATGGCTGACAACGGCCATCTTAGAAATACAAGATCGAAGATAAAACATGTTTTAATGATTCTAAGTTAAGTTTATTAAAGATATTTAGCCTTGATTCACTGAAGTAATATTATCGCAAAGTATAGTATAATCCATACTAATATTATAAATGCGAAAGTGTGTCTGTTGGTCTATCTATCTGTTACCTCTTCACTCCCAAACCACTGAACCGATTTTACTGAAATTTTCTATTTAGATACTTTGAGTCCTGGGAAAGGACATACGGAAAAATGTACGGTCTTCGCGCGATGAGCGAATTTTGGCGCAATGCAGTTGCGGGCATTATCTAATATGTGTATAATACTTTATACAATATATAAATAACACAATATAATATATACCAAAAGGCTAATATAGAAAGTGTTTTCTGCATTTACAGCCTAAGAATTTTTAAAGGAAGCAAATTATACACCCACTATTAAGTTAATATTACGCTCGTTAGCGCGCTTACCAAACCGCAATTGCGTATTATAAACTTTCGCTAACTATCTAACAATATATATATATATTGTTCTGCATAATACTGCCATATAACGATGATTTCAGACGGTTAGTTGTGGGATGAGGATAACTCGGTACGGAATTTCATACAAATTTTGATGTTTTATAAGAAATTTTTGTGCTAACCACTACGATTCAATCATATGAGTGAATGCTTTATCAAGGCTTCATTTAACTCTAATCAATCAACTAATATTTATTTAGAGTTCTCAGACTCGTCATAGCGAATGATTAAAGGGTTGACAATTTTATTTATTTATTGGTATCACTGAGCGAATAGTTTTATAGTCTGCAGCATCCTCAATAAAAACACCTAGATTCCCTTAACTATACTGCCGCCATAACTAAAAGTGCGTCTACAATTTAAAATACAGTCATATCGTGATTTGAAATCAGCAGAAATGACGCACATCCTAGTTTATTTTTAAATTAAAAAAACGTTAGATGCCTACTTTTTCCATATGGTGGCAGCAGTTTCTATTATTTTTTTAAGAGTAAACTTCTATGTTTGAAACCATTTGACATAAGCTATTATTAACACACAGCATAAAAGAATACAGAATACAGCCATAATTATAAAAGTAAAACCTAGGACATGAAGAAGATAGAAGTTCTAATGATAGTTGTAAAAACTGAACATACCTTATAAGGAATTGTCCTGTCTATATAAAGGGTGGTTCGTTAATTATTATGAGATTCCTAACTGCACTTAAAAGGGATAATGTACAGTCTTTAACCTATAATTTGCTTCAGAACTCGACAAGTGCGATACTTTCATAAGCAGCGTAGGGTTCAGTAACTTAAGATATTCAGTAAATGTTGTTTTGAAGCACATTAACTAATTAGCATAGCGGCTTCGTCATAACTATAAAACATTTACTATTATGACCTTATTTTTTAACTTTTATAGATAAAATTTTAATTAAAATAGTAACCTAATACTGCATTTATTATAGTAACTTGGACTGGAAACCATTTACTTAATAATTAAACTGAATTAAGAAATAAAAGCTTGGCTCGCATCAGTAAATATGTACTCATATAATAAATAGTTACTAGTTAATCATCTTGGCATTATTATTATATTTTTTTGCTTTAATATTAAATAAATATTTAATTAATTACAATGACATCGTTTAATGTTAATTAGTCAAATATTTGTAATGACCAAACTAATCTTAATTTTCACCTTTTTTGGTAAAAAAGTGATGATTAAATGAAAAGTTGTGTAACGGAAGTGAACAGTCATACATCACAAAATTACATAAACTCGTATATTTAACAAACGACATAACCATGTAATAACTAAATTGGAAACATGTTGAGACATCGTTACGGCATCAGAATCATCAGAAGCTCAACGTCGTCATACCTACAAGGATCATAATATTTCACTTAAATGACATTCGACATTGTCATGGATGCGAAACTGTCACTAAACATGACACCAGCTTTTTTATTTGAACAGCGTGCAAATTACTACTTAATATTTATATGAGTTGGATGACAAGACCACAGGATTATTAATTATAATAATTAATATCAATTGAATTTCTACAATATGGCGGCATTGTCGACGTTAATTTCTATTTTGGCTACGCGTCAAAAGAGGCTTGTAGAGCTGGGTCTACAGACCATAATATAAAATAAACTATAATATTCATAATATGACAAGTACTAGCTAAGATCCTAATTCTTACGAATTATGAACATATACAACCTACAATATGCAGCTTCAAGATTCGGTGTTTTTTTCAACGTGCCAGTCAAAGACAATAAGATCTTGTATCGCTGTGCAAATAATGTATTGTAAGAGATACCTCTTTGTTGAATACAGATTATATAACATTGATAGAGTCCAAAGACTGCATCGTAGAATACAATAGCTGTTATTCAATGGAATGTCTATCCCAAGAAAGGAAGGTTTATAAAAAGAACAGTCACAGACTAAACAACATAATAGACAATGAATCAAAACATTTTAAATTTAGAACCATTCTTGTTTGACAAAAATAAAATGGCGCTCTATATTTATTTGTTGTTAACTCTAATTTAGTTAAGGGATTTTTAAATGCTCAAGTGAGCAACTAATAATTTGTAATTTAAATAAACAAATTGTAATTAATCCAAAAATACAATTACTTCAAAACGGATTTGTATTTAGCACAAAGAACAATGGATAGTATAATAAAGTTTATTTTAAGTTTTTCCTACACTAGTTTTTAAATAAGTTGTGCCAAGATTTTCCCATTTGAATTCTATTAAATAAAATAGAAAGAAAATGTGTTGCGAATACTATTGCAAGAACCAAGGACCACTTATATCTGGGAGACTTGACTAAAAATGCACGGTTTCCCGGGAACCAATGCTAGCTAGATCGTTACAAATACACAAGATTGTCTCTGAATAATTTAGATCTTGAATTATGGAGCGCGACAGGATGTTTCGCAAGAACATGCCTTAGATTTCCACAGCGGATTTTAACACAACTGACATCTGATGAGATTAGACAGATTTGTAGAGTGTCCATAGCCTAGTGGGTAAGACCTTTGGTTCGCACTCGAGAGGGTGCAGATTTAAACCCTAGTGGAGGCGTGTACCAATGAGACATTTTCCGATCTCAAGTACATAAAACGAATGCTCATTGCCGTGGGAGAGCCATGCCTCGGCACGAATAGGCCGGCTCGACCGGAGTTATCACTCCGGCAGGCCTCACCACGGCCTTATAGAAAACTGGTGTGAAACGGCGTTGTGTTGTGTTTTGTTTAGTGAGTGAGTTAACCGGTGGCCCAACTTTCCTAATCCCCCTATCCCTATTACCATTCCCTATTATCTCATGAGGGCCGGCAACGCACTTGCGACTCTTTGGATGTCACGAGTGTCCATTGGCGACGGCATTTGCTTTCCTGGACTCAAACAGACGCCCGCTACTTCGCACGTGCAAAATGACAAAGGGGAACCGTGCATTTTGTAACATACAGCCTAGAGAGACCCGTAGTAAACAAAATTTCTAGATGTAGAGATACTGTAAATCGTTAATATTGAAAAAAAAAAATGGTTGCGCTGTTTATAACACATCTAAAAAAATCAAAACAAACGTCTTTGTGTTATTTATCAATAAATGTAAAACAGAATTTCACGTTTTGAGCAACTGTATTACATAATACATTGTTGAATGTCAATTTAGATAATTATGAAAAAAAAATCGCAAATGTTTCGCAAAACAACCTTATTCAGTTAATAGCGAAGAATTTTTACACAAAATTTTTGATACACATCTCAACCTTGTAAAAAATAAGACATAGTCTACGGAGAGTTACTAAACAGTAGAAAGTTTACTAAATGAGTAATCATAGAGAATACTAATTTGTTTTTAATGAGAGGACAGTAGCTTAGCACAATCATACTTAGAAAAGCAATAATTAGAAAGTTAACAATTTACAACATTTCTCTAATAAGGAAGCCGTAAATATTAGAGGCGTAAGATAACGCATTGTAAATACATTTGTTATCACTTTGCCACCTCGAAATAGACATTTCCTTAATAAACACACGATTGACGGAAACAAGCAATTTATTTGCCATAAAATGTTGTTTAGTTTTGATATAAAAAAACAACAATGCAAAAAATCGATAGCACATTTTTATCCGTGAAAAGAAAAACAAATGTATATGCCAAAAAATTACACTTCGAAATTGAACTTTTATATAGTTACCAGCTTCTGAAGTTGTTATTAATAAAAAAAATATATACAAATTATTTTATCACAATAATATTTAAACACCTAATCGCTATCAGTAAGGTATACTATTTTATATTAGTTTCATATCAATCAACGTTTTCTAATAACAATTTTCCACAAATGGAAATCCGTAAAGTATCAAAAGAAATCTTATTGCACGTCACGGATCACAATGTTGAGTCTAGACTTTTGAATGCCTAGGCAATATTAATAGTCTAGAAGGTTATTCAAATACAGAACAATTGCGCAGTTTTCATAATGAAAAACAAAATCAACAGCGAAAGTGTTCGCTCATGCGCATCTCATTCCTCATTGTTTTTTTTTCATGGGCATAAAACTTTGTTGCAACATACACTGATTTGTCACTATAAAAAAGAAACAAATTTCACTCGCGTTTCTTTTCGCGACGCGTCTGTCGCCCGCGACGAATACAGCTGATCTACTGATTCGCCGCCGTTTTGACGAACGAAGCGCTTCAAGCGCTGGCGCATACATCTATACAATATATAATAAAACAGTAAAATTTGAGTGTCTGTACATTTCATATTTTTATAAAATAATCAATGAAGGGGTGCTAAGAAACAGTAGTAGAATACATATCGACAGAAAAAAAAAGTTGTCTGTTTTATCTTCTTGTCTGTGTGACTGTTTGTACGCGCTTATCTCAGGAACTACTGGGCAGATTTGAATTAAATCTTTTTTTTGTATAATAGCTGTTAGGTCTGGGCAACATATAGGATACTTTTTATCCCGGGAAAGTGACAGGAAACGGTTCCCGCGTGATATACTAATTTATCAAATAAGTACATTTCAAATACATAATCGGCCTATTGTCAAACCACTAACCTATTAACTAAACTAAACTATTAGAATTAAACACAATGTCTATAATATTGAAATAACAGTAAGGTACTGAATTATATAGACTCCAAATAGTTTCGTAACTGTTTCTGTGTACGTGTCAACATATAAAGACATAGGTCGTTTTTTCAATTCCTCCTTTTCGGAAGTCACTTAAAGAAGCCTAACTTTTTCTCTACACCATCATTACATTAGCTACAATCCAGACAGTCCAGTCAAAATCGGTCCAGCCACTTCAAACATTAGCCTCAATAAATTGACAGACAGACAAAAAAACAGTTATTTCAATATATCTGATACTTTAATTTTATTTATTTGTATTTAAAAGATGCTAAAGATAACAAATTTTAAGATAATAAATGTCACGTTTGTTGAATGTTGAGATCACTGCCCATGGGTTTGGAGGTTCATGATTTTAAAAAATTATGGGTTCGATTGCAGTATTGAATTTACTTTAGCGTAGATTAAAAGGTTTCTTATAACCGGCCACCGTCAATGAAAACAACAAAATCAAGAATAACAAAGTGTTTAATGACGTAAAGAATGAATGTTCGTAGTTACCTAACTCATAAATCGGCAAAATTAAAAAGTAACTGGCGTGAACATCGATTGTGATGAGTGACGTCATTAGTTCAGCCGTGTATGATGCCCATTACATTAGAGGTCATGCATATAACACAAATAGTCGTGTAGACCGTAAAATACACGTACTACCGTAAACTACATACATTACATAATAAGTTTGAAAAACAAGATATAGGTGTCAGATCCAAAAGTAGTATTTTAATGCAAGCAAAATTGATTTATTTACTTGAAACCATAGAGAAATTGTATTGGTCTATTCTTCAAACATTATCCGCAATTTTTATCTCAGATTAAAAATATTATCTTTACGACCAGCGCTAATCCCTAGAGATTGTTCGATAAAAACTTTAAGTTTAAACCATTGTTACCAACCAACTTATTTGGCAGTTACATCCAATCTGTCAGTTAATAGATATATTATAGCCATATATCCTACATGGCCCTTATGTCTACCCTGCTCACAGAAGGTTGTGAAAAAAGTCTGTCGTCTATATATCTATACATATAATAAAACAGTAAAATTGGCGTGTCTGTACATTTAATATTTTTACAAAATAATCAATGTCGGGGGCTAAGGAACAGTAATAGAACACAAATCGACAAAAAAAGTTGTCTGTCTGCTTGTACGCGCTAATCGTCTGGAACTACTGAACGGATTCGAATAAATCTTTTTTTATTTAATAGCTATTAAGTCTAGGCAACACATAGGACACTTTTTATCCCGCGAAAACGTAAGGTTCTCATGATAAACTAATTTTAATACACCAACTAGTAACATAATATTTTAGTTCATATTACTTATCAAGCGCTGTGAGCGCTTTACTGCAGCATCCACGGTGGCATTATACTCCTTCCGTGTGCCTCTCAGCTTCAAAATAACAAAGCATTATTAAAATAGGTCCAGCTTATTACATAGCGTGCACGCTAGCGGAACATAAAGTGCATTTACGATAAACGCGCTGTCTTAATGGCTCTTACGAGCACTTAAATAAAAATAAAGGAGACATAGAGATATTTTGGAGACTTGGAGACTTGGAGAATCACTTTAAATATTATTGTCTTGACCTTGACGATGAAAGTGTTTTTTCATCTCCTTCCAAAGATGACACTTTGGAAGCAGATGAAAGTGTTTTTTCAATGATATTTAGGGAGCAAACGAGCAGACGAGTTAACTGATGGAAAGCAACTGCCGTCACCCATGGACACTTGCGGCATCCGAAGAGTCGTAAGTGCGTTGCCGGCCATTTATTGCCGCGCGAATTGGGATAGGGGATTAGGGAAGTTGGACCACCGGTAAACTCACTCACTGAGCAAAACACAGCACAACGCCGTTTCACGCCAGTTTTCTGTGAGACCGTGGTATCACTTCCGTCGAGCCGGCCCATTCGTGCCAAAGCATGTTTCTCCCACGGCAATCCGTATAACATAATAACAAGTACATACTTGAGATCGGAAAATATCTAATCGGTACACGCCTCCACCGGGGTTCGAACCTGCACCCTTTCGAAAGCGAGCCAAAGGTCTTACCGACTAGGGCACGAGCGCTCTTGGTAGGCGAATGAAAGAAGAAATGGTACAAAATTACAAGCTAATGGCTCCTCTTCAAAACCGGCGAAAAGAGATGACACGCGAGCACGTCGTTCGCCGGCATTCGTCTATATTCGCCTTTGATTGGTGAGTTGACAGAATACTATGACTATTACGGATTATGTGCACGCTTCCACAATGATCGTGTCGAATAGCGCACAACGAACTCCGGCGATCATGCAGAGGCAGCCTAAGGCTGGAATCTCTTCAAAATTCGCCTGACTACTTACATTTTTCATTACATAATAAAGAGTAAGATAAATATTAGCAAAGAATTTTCTAAATCACGGCTTGAAACTTTAATTATGCCTTTTCTAGTTAGTGTGTGATATCGATGTTATGTTTTCTAGTAAAGTCCTTACTTATATGCAGCTTTATCCTTTTGTTTCTTTTAAGTAATTATATAGTTTATTTTTCAATTTAAAAATTAAAAGGTACTAATTACGTTTAAAATATTCAGAACTAGATGATTCCCACAACTTTGTGCCTCCTAATAACTTTTTTCGCGCGGGAACCGAACATTTTTCCGGAATGGAAAGTATTCAATGTCCTTCCCCGGGAGTCAAAGTATATCCATACCAAATTTCAGCAAAACCAGATCAGCGGTTTAGCCATGATGAGGTTACAGACAGACAGAAAGACTGACAGACAAAAAGACAGACACACTTTCGCATTTATATTAGTAGTATGGATTAATGTTTATTCACATTTTTAATTACTAACACGATTTATCACCTACTTAAATTTATTTTAATTTAACTGCCTGCATAAATAAAAACTTACATTTTTTCGAACCTCGAACGTGTACAACAATCTTCAAAACCATTTTATTAGGAATTTTTATGAATACTGATGTTGATTTGATTATAGCATACCTAGTTTCTAGTGTTTGGTTTTCACTTAGATCACCTATGACGTCAGCATATTGACAGTGTAGTTAGAAGTAACCTTGAGAGACGATATAGAGGAACAAAATCTATTTGTTAAGAACTAGAGGTCGCCCTGTGGTCGAAATTCGTCCATAAATGTTTTAACCCATCGTGTAGAGGAGCTATAAAAAAACTATAATCTATATTCAATCACATTCGGCATAAAGGTCTCGTTACCATGCCATTAAATTTTATAAAAATAAAATGAAACTTTAACCATACACAAAAGATTGTTTCGTGTATCGTGTATCACTTTAGACGTAAAGAGGTAACAGACAGACACGTTTTCTCATTCATCATATTGGAATGTATATAAAGAAGAAGACTTTTGTCTACGGAGTGCATTAGTGATGTCATGTTAAACGGTAGTCATTTCTCTATAAGGATTGAAAGATTTTTTTTTGTTAGATCGTGTACTTTACCATAGACAATTTAAAGATTTATAACAAAGAGTGAGCTATTTTGACAGTTGATATTATATTGGTTCATCTATTTTCGTTCTTACATAATGCACTTAAAAAGCACTTAAGTTGAAAAGTTATTTAGGATCGGCCATCTAACATTCTACTTTGAGACTGTGTCGAATTACTGAATTAATGGTAAGAAACTTTTTAATAAATGACGTGCATCATTAAAATCGGAATAAGTTTTTTTTTTTACTTTCTTTCGACGTAAAATTTATTGGTTAGTTAGATCACGTAGAACTATCAGTGGCTCTACCATGAGTTTGAAGCAATAGTATTTGTCGATACTCGTATACGTAAATGTTTAGTATGGCAAAATTTTACAGCGCCTCTAGCGGTCACTTTATAAGAAGCAACTAGATTAAATTGGTTTAATTTCGGTTCAATAAAAAAAGAGTTTTTAAAACTTACAAACTTTATTTCCATGATATTTAGGGGGCAAACGAGCAGACGGGTTAGAAAGCAACTACCGTCGCCCATGGACACTCGTGACATCCGAAGAGTCGGCAAGTGCGTTGCCGGGCTTAATGAGGGAATAGGGTTAGAGGGATTAGGGAAGATGGGCCACCGGTAAACTCACTCACTGAACGAAACACAACACAATGCCGTTTCACGCCAGTTTTCTGTGAGGCCGTGGTATAACTCCTATCATGCCGACTCATTCGTGCCGAAGCGTGGCTCTTCCACGGTAATACTTAATTTTAACTTTCAAAGTGCATGTTACTACGAAGCCTTGATCATTTCCGTTCACTCAACAATGATTCTTTTGTTTGAATGCAATGTTGCATTAAACAAGGTCTACCTTTTGAAATTTCCAATTTAGATAGTTCTTTTATTCTAAATTATAAGGTTGTTAAAAATATAATTAATAACATTGGTCAGATCGACGCAGAACCTAAAGTAGACTAGACGTCGAAGGTTGAACACCAATATGACAATTGAGGTTAATTAAATTCAAATTGAGGTTTTAAAACAGAAACAAGATTAAAGCCAACTTATTGCTAATTGTTCGTCAAAATATCTTACATGTTATAAAAACGAATAACGATGTAAATTAATATTTAAACCACACTGATTGCGTGGACTTTAAAATATTTGTTCGTTTTGTTAAAAGTAATGTGAGATTCAGTTCAGATTATTTTCCTCTACATGAAATATATTTTGTGTATTCAAAAAAACCGAAGCGATTTGACAAAATGATCCAATCATATGACTGAACGGTAAACGGTTAAACGGTAAACGCCTTTAAATGTAAAAAAAAAACATAGTGTCAAATGAATACGTTTCTTGCGGTTCTTGCTTTGATCGTTTAAGAAAAAGTTAATGAGTGGTGTGGACGTTCCGCTCTCGCGAACAGCGGCGAGAAGTCTGCCGTGTCTCCGCTTCCGGGGACGCAAATTACTCTGCTGTTCTCGTGGGGGTGTGGTAATAGTAAACTTTAACCATGGATTTTTCTAATGAGAATGATCCTTATTTAACATAGAATACATAATTTACTTAGTAATTTAGCTACAACTTTTCATAAAACATTTTTAGCTGAAATAACTGCTGAATACCAAAATAAATGGTACTTGATTTTCAATAGTGCGTCCATGTAAAAAATATACAAGATGTTAAAGTTATCCAATAAAATCACTTATCTCGTAACAGTAAAATCCTTTTAATTTATTGCTGGTTTAACGATTTGTTAAAAAAAAAACACGTTCCGAATCCCCCAAATACAGTCGAACGAGTTTGCTAAGGTCTTCGTTTGGAAACCGGTCATGGCAAGTGCGTTCTGATTTATTCTACCTCTGATAATACCTTAACGTTTTCAACATAAGGATTATTTTCAAAGATATCCAATATCACCTAAAAGGCAACCACAGACAGCGAACGCATTTTTGCATGTAAATCGATACATCTCGGTGCACGGGTGCAATTGCGTTTTACGCAATTTTAAACCGAGAACACGCGATGGAGTAAAAACAAGTTGGTAAAAAAAATTGACATTTGATATTCCACTCCTTCTTTTTTTGTACGCAACAAAAAAGTTGCCAGTCCTGTTTCAGCAGTCAGGAATATTTTTCCTTTTTTAGGTAATAAGAGGTGTTCTTAGAAAGCATTTTTAGTATAAAAGGTCACAAACCTTTGATGTCCCTCTGTAGGGCCGGCGACAGAGACGCATTGCTAAGGGCGACCTCGAGTAGATTGATGTTTTCGCCACATCTCGTTACTACCTCCGTCTGTGTACCAGAAAAAATTACTTTGTCATTCCATCCTCAACTGCGGCGATCAGCGCAAAAATGGCAAACAAAAACTCATGCAAAAATAAATTATACCAAAAATAAATATAAATTATGTATGTTTCTTTTGCGCGGATGCCTTAATCCCAAATGAATGTTTAATATATTGAAACAAATTATACTTCAGACTTACAAAGTAGCCTTGATTACTGCCAAAAGTAACTCACAAAAGTAACACAAAGAAATATAAAGACGCAAAATGCCTACTTTGCATTATTTATTTTTAAATTCTACATACCATTTACCGAAAGATGAGGCCAAAAATAGATTAGAAAGCGAGCGAACTATGTTTCAGCTAGATTTTTTAAGAATAATTGTCGATAGAGAAGGGTGTTAATTGACTGAAACTCCATATTTAATTGCAAATTATTGCATTTATTTTTTAAACAATTATACAAAGATCACTTTTTACATTTATTATTTATCAATTAACAACCTAGCCCTAATCAACATTAAATGTAAGTACAAATATGATAAAGTTATTATGCGAGATACGGAGTTCAGTCGAAGCGTTTCTAATAAATATTAATGATGAAAGAACCCTAAATGTGAGTAAATAACTAAATGAGTAATCAAAATAAAAAAACCCTTCCCGCGAAAGAATTGTCACGAATGTCATTTTTGACATACGTCAATTCTTTTTTTTTAATGATTATTAGTAACCACTGGCTAACCCCTATTATGCCATCCACTTTTTAGATATAAAATATGTTTTCTTGAGTATATCTACAAGTTAGATGTGTTGTAGCACCGCATAGCCATAAAGGAGGGTAGAGAAAAAATATAGGCAGTTAGTAAAAAAACACAAACACAATCGACAAACACTGTTAGTAAAAACTCAAAACACTCGACAGTAGTAGGGAATGATGCAAGTCTTCACTTTTATAATTTTAATAAATATCAAATTTTTATAACGTAGTTAAATGCAAAAAGTGAAACCATGCTATAAGCAGTTGTATATACTTAAATTACTTTTATAAAGTACATATCACGTTTATATGTGTGTGTTCGTGTGATTCGCTACGTACGTCATATTTGCAATTTGTACATCACACTAAAATTACTATAAACTAATTGTGCGTTGAGTCAAGTACTTTTGCCTCATTCGACTGGACGAATAATTAAAAAAAAACAGACTAGCCCAAGTCTATTTGAGAGGCGGACAATCTGATTTCACGAAAATCATTCGCATTTAGTCGAATTTAGTCAATTTACGTAGCGAATCATGCACACACACAATCACACAAGCCCAAGCCAAATATCATTGAAGATGTATGTAAACTATCACTAGGATGGAAAAGGCGGCGACGGCCAGACAAATCCTGGTCCGCAAACATGCACGCTTGGTCACACACTGGTCGTCGTCGGAATAGCTACTACTGTAATCTATATCGAATTTCCTTACGTAGTCGAAAGCGCGGAGCAGATCTGGCGACGCGTCCTGGCGCGCCATGAGCGCTTCCGTCGCTTCCAACTGGCTACTGGACCTGCGGACGAGGGTGCGCACTTCGTCCGTCTCCGAGTCGGAGTCCCTCCAATTCCTCCTGTGCTTCGGCGAGGATTCGTCTTCCGAGTCCACGCTCTCTGTGGATCTCCTCCTGAGCTCGGACAGAGCTATCTTCTGTAGTTCAGACTCGCCGTTCTCCTTGCGTCTTCTGCCCAGAGAGTCCAAGATGTCGGGTCTATTATTGACCTCGGTGTACTCTAAGGAGCTGTTGACCTCGTCGCTGGTCAGGTTGCTGCTGTGTCGTCTGCGACTGAGCGCCTGGACGTTGAGCAGATCGAACTCGGGCGAGCGTTTGTTTTTGCGCTCGCTCTCGGACGGCTTCCGCCGTCTGCTGTCATTACTCTCGATGCTGGTGTTATTTCGGGACCGTTCGAGGCTATCGAGCAAGGACTTCTTGCGTTCGGCGCTGGACATGGACTTTTTGGGTTTCCTGGAGGGGGTTTCGACGGGGGATGTTCTGGTGGGTCGTTTGTAGCGGGGAAGGCTTCGCTCCCTGGAGGCGTCGGAGGGCGGGCGGCGTCTGCGCGTGCCGCTGGGGCTAAGATCGTGGTGGGCGGAGAGGCTGGAACAGCAGTCGGACTGGGAGTCGAGGAAGGCGCGGTAGTCGTCACCAAACTCGAGCAATCGCCTCGCCGCGTCAGAATCCGGCGCCTCAGAATACGGTTCCGAGTTGTATTTTTCCTGTTAACAAAAAGCATCCATAAATACCCAATTTAGTCATCGAAGTCAATTTCTACATATGAGGTTATGAACAGGTGAAAAAACTTGAGGGCCACAAGCATTTATATGAGGAAACTTTAATTCGACGTTTAAGTGGCTAACGAAGTGGCTATATGATATACAAAATATGTCACATATAGGCTATATGATCAAACAAATCTTATAGAACTGTAACTTACTTGATAGAAATCCCACGCCTGCTCTGAGAAAGAGCTATGTTCCTCCGTGCCGGCTGTAACACTCTTGTCTATATCCGAGTCCTTATCCACGCACAAATCCCACATCTGGCTGGGGTCTCCCAAGCTGAGGGTCAGGAATGTCCTCTCCCTCTCCATACTCCTCGTCAGTCGAGGTCTGACCTCTCCACCTTCGGGACCGATTTTGAAGCTAGGGACCACCGGCTCCGCCTCGTTCTGCTCAGGAATGGCACTCTCTTGGTCCTTCGAGGATATGTGTGTCTTCTCTATACTCCGTCTAAGGTTAGCGATGGTTGCCAGCTGTTGTTTGATTAATTCTTCATCGCTGTCGTTACCAGATGTGGATGTTGTGTCGAACCTGTATACAAGATGTATTAGATAATAATCGCATGAGCAGTAAACCTGGAAGAAACCGCTGTAAGCGGTAAGGCCGCCCTTTTGCTTTATTCCCTACCTAGTTTTTTCTTTCTCTAATGTATGTATTTTTATAAGTAAATAAAGAATTAGTAAATAAATAAAATTTTATTTTGAAGATCAGCTAAGATTATATAAAAAAAGGTATTGTATCTTTTGTTTATAGAACCCTAACCGTGTCTCGGTTAGGGTTCTATAAACAAAAGATACAAAAAAAGTTAGGTTTATCCTGTCGTGCAGCAGCCGTAAGATGGGATTTTACACTGGCAGCGGGTGAGTCTGAAGTACAACTTTAGACTTATCGCCTTTGTGTGAGGCTGAGTTAGAACCGAGGAACGGTCTGGCTGGTTCGTCCCTTTTGTGTTATGATCAAATATTTTCGAGTTCAGTAATTAGTTCACCCACCTGTTTTTCCTACTAGTAGCGGGATCACTGGCCGCGCTGCGCTCGTTCTTATACTCTATCTCCGGGCTGAGTCGACCACAGAAGGACAGGGATTTCACCAGCCGTTCCCTGCGACAGTTGTTTCGCCGCAGTTTGAGCCGCTTGCGACGCAGCCAGCACTGCTTGTCGCTTGTTTCGACGCACGACGTGCAAGCTTCCGTCATCGTGTTCGTGCTTGATACGTGGCCCTGGGAAGAGAGGTGGTATGTCATTTTCATAAAAAGTGAGATGAACCAACAAAAGCAATCGAAAACTAGTATGCAGTGTGTATACGTACTTAGTCTTCACACCAATTTTTTGGTTTAAACGAAAATCCTTAATTTAAAAGCATATATTTTAGCAATAATTCATAAAATAAAATCATAACTACTGCAAAACAACATAAGAAGACTAATATGTCGTCGTTAAGAAGCGCCGAGACGTTCTTAAGCGACTGTGACTCCACGACCACGGTCGCAATTACAAACATGTAATAATAACTTTAATTTAAAAAATAGTCTAGCCTTGGCAAAAGCAAAATTGTAAATATGGCCAAATCTCCACTCTATTAAAGTCCTTATACACAATATACCTGTACTGTAGTAGAACTGCCCCTTAACTTGGAGCTGGAATTCGCCGGGGTCACCCTTTGCGGCGACGCTAATGTATTAAGCGCGGACTCCGATATTGACATATTGTGTATGTCCGCTGTCGGTGTCTGGAGCGGCCCGAGCTGCGACAGACAGGACACCGACCAAGGCCTCGCGGAAGACCCGCCACGTTTCTTGCGCAGTTGCACCTAGTTAGTGATGGATATTAGCACGGACATGTAGATGGGGTGATTATGAATGTTAGATTTTGGCTTTAGCTTAGTTCCAATTTCATTAGCGCCTATTGGTATTATACGTCTTCTTAAATTTTAATTTAGCTAAAACTGCTTTTCCTTGCTTCATTAATACGAAGAAAGAAATATATAAATAGGCGTTAGTAAAATTGGCACTCAATATTTCATAGCTCAGTTTAAGTCGTTTTAAACTGATTTATATTGTGATAAGTTTCATACAATAAACGATACAGCGATTGAGTGCTGCCAAGAAATGGCGTTGAGGGTGACAACCCACAGCGCCATCTCTTGACAGCACATCGAACTAACTTTAAACGTTTCGTGGCTTTAACGCTTATTTTTATAGTAAGTATAATGAAATATGGATAAATGATAGTGCAAAGGATCCTTTGAATATACATTTAACACAATATTGTATTGTGCTTAGTTAGTAACTGATCGCAAGCAATAACATAATGCATGGTGCAAGGCATTGCCGCATCTTCACCATCACATTTGAATTTATGCATTATATCTTTGGAATTAAGTTCAAATTACCTTGGCCTGATGTGTGGGAGTTACGGTACAGGTGGAAGTTGACATATCCATGGACGAGTGAATGTTCCTCTCCTCTGAAGTTAGTGAAGTGTCCACCTCGCTCTCTGTCGTGTACTCCCCTGACGCATCGTAGCTTTCGGCACACTAATTAAACAAATTATTTTCTTTTGAGCACCGGGCAGACAGACAGTGATAAAATATATGACGAGTTATGATAATATACTTAAGCTTTTACAACACACATTCTTAATCAGGCAGACTTCAGAGCAAAAAAAACTTTCTCAAATTTGACTGTTCTCATAGCTAGCACGATGGTGCAGGAGATACAAACAAACATACATGATACAACAGACAAATTATTTTAATTAATTATTATTTCCGTGCGGGTCAAAATTTTAAAAGAATGTCCAAAAAAAATTTTTTTTAAATTCTGATTAAAATACAGTAACTTTCCAATGAAGTAAAATATTTTGTTGTTAATCAATGTAATATGAAAACCAGTCCACTCTAGTGTATAGCTAAAAAGTATGGCTTCCATTGCAAATAAACTACACGTCTTAAGGTTTCAACTTCCCAGTTGAATAATAACAAAGTTGATGGAAACCTTGTAAGACAAATCGGGCGTGGAC
>JAOTAV010008991.1:0-28066 GCA_026546445.1 Cyclargus thomasi | reverse complement strand
TTTGTATGGGATTGACATATTCGAACTCGACTAGATCACGTGACTTTTCGTTCGTCTATGTCAATCCCATACAAAAATACGCCGAGCGATTTTTTCAACTACAATTATCGTAAGCGATGCCCGCTTGACACATGTCTAAGGAGGCCGATAAGTCCGTTTCTTTCAATTTCTGACATTTATGTCACAATTTCGAAAAATAGCCGTACAAAAATAACCCTACTTCATACATACCTTTGACTTTTTGGTTACAGTTAAGTTCGGCTGCACAAAATGCGATTTCCGATCAAAAAAATTTAAACGCCCCGCCTCTGTTCAAATGTTTTATTGTGGTCCCCGCAGCCCGCATACTATGCGAATTTTCTGATGTGTTTTTTTATGGTATCTGACAGGTGTCAGATTTTTTCTGATCAGAAATTCGTATGATGTGCAGCCGAATTTAACTGTTACCAAACATTCTTTCACTTTAACTCTAACATATAAATTGCTATTAATCAAAAATCCGAAGTAGAGAAGGTGACCATAGGTTATGTGACAAAAAACTAAGAAGCAGAGTTATTTTTGTACGGATATTGTTAGAAATTGTGACATAAATGAAATTAAAAACAGCCGGATTTTTGCGTAAATGGACGCTTTAGAACCAGGTTAATTATTAAAAATTAAAATAATGTGGATTCAGTGAGCAGCCGGATAGTCAAGCTAGATAGTGAAAACGCAAAATTACAAGATTTATCAAAATTTTTAGAAGAAAAAATGAGGATTTACTCGAATGTTGTAAAATGTTAGTTATCCGCTTCTTCCACTTATCTCTTCAAAGGTCAGAACTCATATATTAATATCTGACATTTACGTCAAAGCCGATTTCGTAGCCTATCTCTTACATTTCTTTGGCGTAGGCGTAGCTGGGAGAGTCCGCAACGCGAATTTTATTTTTTCTAATTCTTTAACGACTCCTCCTTATAATCAGCGAATATAGACGATGACACACGAACACGGTCGTGTAGAGGGCATACCTGCTCGCCGATGTTCGTCTATATTCGCTTTTGATCGGCTAGTTGCCAAAGCACTACGGCCAATAGGGAATATGCATGATTTTTTTATTCTTTGCTTAAATTTATCGACTCGATTGAAAATCCGATATTGATTGTGACGTCAAAGTCCATAAGCTGCATACAAAGCTCATACTAAACAACGTTTAAAGAGAAAGAGATGGGTAGAAAACTTAAATCGCTAGAAAACTTATTTCTATCGTTAATTTATCACTTATTTTTTATTATTCTGTATATCTTTTAGCCCACTGTTATAATAGTCTGCATTCTATAAATTTTGTTTTACACGCATCTTCCCTATTATGTGAAAGCTTGCACGATGATCGGACCAAATAACAACCAACCAACATCGGGGATTATGAAGAGACTACATTTTACATTGAGCCTTTTTTATCATATTTAGGGGGCAAGTGTGCAGACGGGTTACCTGATAGAAAGCAACTGCCGTCGTCCATGGACACTCGTGACATCCGAAGAGGCCTTTTATGAGGGAATAGGGGATAGGAATAGGGATAGGGGGATTAGGGAAGTTGAGCCACCGGTAAACTCACTCGCTGAACGAAACACAGCACAACGCCGTTTCACGCCAGTTTTCTGTGAGGCCGTGGTATCACTCCGGTCGAGCCGGCCTATACGTGCCGAAGCATAGCTCTTCCACGGCAAGTCTAATTTGTATCCGCGAAAAATTATATCCGCGTGAATTAATTCCGCGCGGGAAAAATCCGCAGTGCCATCCCTAATACTTTTGAAATTGAAACCCCTGAAATGACTTCCGTCTGTATTTGAGCTCTATGTAATTGAAACAATTTCGCTTTCGGTGAAGTTTCCTCCGATACAATCTTCAGAACTGATCACTATCAGCTACTTAAATATTAGTTACAAAGAAACTTTAACACGAAATTTTCTCTCTTCATAGCTAAAGCTATTTCGTTAATATTAAACCCGCGCCAGGTTACGTTGCTCGTAAAGTGTTTTAACGAAAATAAAACTGAAAAGATAACATTTCTGATAATGTTCCGGATATTTTATTTTATTTAATAATAATTATAACTATGAACGCTTTACACCACGTCAGTTTGGCCCCGTGCTAAGTACCCGGGGGCTTGTGTTACGGGTACCAAAATGCTTTTATACCCATATTTTATACACATATTTAAGATTTTTATTATACGATACACATATTTAATACTCATCCAAGACCCAGAACCATTGAAAAGCTTTTGCTCCGTCGTGTCGGCAAGATTCTAACTTTAAAACTATAAAAAAAATAATAATATGCTAATTGACAATGTAAACGTCATTAAACCATTAGTTTTTAATGTACAAAAAGAGAAGTTAAAACAGATACAGACCGTAGATCTGAGTTATTTGGTCGGGTTATGTGAAACTCAACCGACAAAATCAAAATCTTTTTTATTTAAAATCGGTACCTAAGGTACACTTTGTGAACGTCGAGATTCTACGGTGCCTACCACGGGTTCTGGAGTTAACCCGGCGAGAGGAACCGGCGTAGGAAACATGCACGGGTCCAACTTTTACCGAAAAGATGGAAAATACCAATGGAAAATATGGAAAATACGACAGATAAAGATTTACATGGAACCGACATATTCATTCAGTCCAAATGAGGTCGAACCGTCAACTGGCTCTCTTTAAATTTCCCCTATTATACATTTTATACTACAACCAGCAGAATTGGAAGACGTCGTCCTGCCGGCAAAGGTTTAAATATAAACCATTTGCAAATCCCTCTGAATACCTACAAAAATTTTAACAAAATCGGTCCAGTCGCTTAGAAGTTCACTGACTAGCAATTTTTGTGTTTGGGATAAAATAATTGTATATAATTTTGAGGATATAAATAATATGAAGCTGAAAAGTTTGTTTGTTTGTTTCAACGAGCATTTCAGAAACTACTGGCCGGAATTGAAAAATATTTTTGTCTTGGTTTGTACATTTATCGAGGGAGGCTATAATATAATCATGCTACGATTAATAGGAGCTGAGTAGGAATTAAAGTGTTGTAAATACAGGATAATTTATAAAGCTTCACGCGGACGCAGTCGCGGGTAATAGCTAGCAAGATAAAAAATCTTTGACTCCAGCAATTGCTTCATAGCTTCATCAGGTCAGTCAGTCAGATCAGGTCATGCCTGATCGAGTCAATAATCTTTTTATCCTATCTGTATCTACTCAAAACCAGTCAATACTCCACAGTATATTTTATTGATGGTGTTTGTTCAGTGGAAAATATTTTGACTTTAACCAATCCAAATCAAGCCCAGTGAAACTGCTGTCAAAACTTCCTAAACTCTGCAGCGGCAGTCCATATTTGAATTTAGAATGTTCCCTATCTTTCAACCTCCAATAGTCCGGTAGGGGCGCACCGTGCAGTACGTAAATCTTCCTCTGACATATCGTTAGGCTGCCCGCCCGTCAGGAAAAATGGGTGACCTACGTTACTTTTTATCTAAGGTTTACATAACCGTTAAAAAGTCTTGTCAACATTAATCTTTTCGGATGTCCGCTGTTGTTTTGCGTGTTTTTGTTCAGCCTCCTTAAGGGTGCGAATAAACCAAAAAATAAAACATAGTCTTACTCTTTACACACTTACGACTGTTATTCATATGTTAGGTGAAACAGAACGACGCGAAATCGCCGCGAAAACAGATTTTTCTTAATAACTCGATAAATATACAAAATTAAAAAAAAACGCATCTACAGGAACTCGGTAACAGAATTTTTTATCGTGTGTTAAAATACATCGAATGGGCTGTTTTGCAAAACGCAGAAATATGCGTGAAAATTAGAGTCATCGATGAATTGTGATTTTTTTTCCCAAGAAAAATTTAAGCTATCATGTTTTGACTACTACAGAAGCTAACAAATATAATGTAGTATTATGGTTAAAAAATGAAACGATTCGTAGTTTATTATCAAGTATAAATCGGAATTATGCAATAGTCAATTTTGCTCTCATCGCCCTCTTAATAACGACTTTTATGGAGAAGTAAACAATTTTTTTTCTCCGCGGAAACTTTTGTTGACAGTAATATATAATATAATAAGTATTTTTGACATAATTCATAGATTCTAGTTACACTGATGTATCAGATGTAACCGCTGTATAAGTTGAGAAAAAACAAGAAAAGGCTTTGTTTTTTAATTTGATCCAGGCTGTACATAATCGGTGGCGATCGTTGATAGTGTGATCATCTATAATCGGTACGGTTTTCATAAAATCGTTCATAGTACCTTGTCAAAGAGTTGATCAGAGGATTCTGAAACATGAAGAGTGTTGCCGGCCTTTATGAGGACATAGGGAATGGGAATAGGGATAGGGGGACACTCACCGAACGAAACTCAGAACAATGACGTTTCATGCCATTTTTCTGTGAGGCCGTGGTATCACTCCGGTCTAGCCGACCCATTCGTGCCGAAGCACGGTTCTCCCACTGCAATGAGCATCCGTGTTATGATATACTTGAGATCGTAAAATGTCTCATTGGTACACTCCTCTACTTGAACCTGCACCGAGTGCGAATTTGTGAGAAAAAAAAAATCGAGTGCGAACCAAAGGTCTTACCCACTATGCTACGAAGGTTCTACATGATTGTGCTCACGTGTCATTGTTTGTAATCACCGATTACCGGTAAGATACGAATCTTTCACTCCAGCACACGCGTATCCTTAATTTGTAATTTTCTTCGTTAGATTATGCCCACGCTTTTTCCAAATTACTGCCGATATTGATTTTGATTGACTATTGTATTCACGACCTTATGACCACTAAAAGCACAATCGCAGCTTAAATAACACATTTAAAAAACCTTAATTAAAATAATATTCGAATCTGAAATTATGGTCGTTAACGCTACCGACTTCCGAGCTTGTCATATGTGCAG
Source organism: Cyclargus thomasi (assembly GCA_026546445.1). NCBI lineage: Eukaryota > Metazoa > Arthropoda > Insecta > Lepidoptera > Lycaenidae > Cyclargus > Cyclargus thomasi. The sequence continues at coordinate 23,115 of JAOTAV010008991.1, read as the reverse complement.
CTGAACTACATATCACCCGAGCGCGATCCACGACACAAAGCGAGAGAAAATTGGAGCTGCATAATTTTATGTACACGAGTCTCCCTTTAATTAACTTATAAAATGCACGACTGCGCTCGCTCTTCGTGATGCAATATGCACTCTATCTTTTCCAGCATACGGTGCATTGTGCTGTAGCACTGAGGCGTTTAATAAGACAGGATTCCCTTCACCTGACGAGTTACGCTCGACTCGAGATTATTGCGTTAGATGGAACCGAAACGAAAAATTTATTAGATTTCCATAAATAGATTCTAAAGAAATTTAAAGTGGAGCTGCACTCAGAGTGTCGGGTAGGTGAAACAAAAGCCCTTAAAGAGTTTCGCTGCGTTAAGAGTGAGCTCACGACGGACGATTCACGCAACGTTGGCCCCATTTTACATGCCACACGGTCGCTGTGCCTCAAAAAGTAGTAAACTATGAGCAACTATGAAAGCTTTTATATGGCACGCTGACAGTGTGTCACCCGTGCTTACATACTATAAACATGGTGACGGTTTCCATAATATATGGTCTTGACGCTTTCATTTAAACGTGCAACACGGCACGGCGACGGTATGCATCTGAAAAGGCCACGCTCTCTCTTAATTAAAAAGGATGGAGCGTAACATAGGCTACTTTTGGACGTAGAAAAACATCGTGTTTCCAAAATATTCGTAATCTAACACGATTTCCGAGCTCCTCGCGAACGAAGCTAGTCACAAAATATAGTACCGAAATCATTATATATCAATACACGTCCTGGTGACGTCACTACACAGCTGCAGTTACGTAATGACCGGCCGGGTAAACATGCACTGGGACCTGGTGCAGATAAATCCCGCCCTGAATAGAAACAAAACAACATATTAGCGCGAACAATGGCTCCCCGGGCGACACTCCCCCCTACCCCCTCCCCCTTCTTCCGGTAGGGAGTTGACCCACGAGTATTATCCCAGTAGTCAAGTCAAGAATCGAATTAGTATTTCAGATGTAGTTGGTTAAAATTCCGTCCGGGGATTAAATTTTCAGATTTGGATTATTCAAATTCAATCATTTATTTCAGAGAATTCAAATTCAATCATTTATCAATAGTCCATATATATAAATTCATAATTAATTGATTAAATAAAATACAATTATGTAAGCTCGCCATTTGATTGATGTCATGTAGGTACGCACAGCGCACACGATGGCAAAAAACAGTACTCGGTAGTCGGCGACATACAAATTTTCACTTATTTCAATGAAAGACGGCATTTTTTATATTTTAAATTACTGCGTTTATATATGCCGTATTTTGACACGACCAGAGAAGAGCGAAAATTGTACCATCAAAGAAATTGATTCCTAGCCAGTTGACGGACAGATTTAGACTCGTAAATCGTAATCTGTCGATGTGTTTGATATATCGCGACCAAATTACTTAGGTCCGTTTAGTAGCTACTAAATCAATCAACCAAATACATTGATGCATATCAGGGAATACAACGAGTATCATAGATGACCTTATGAAACACGTTTTGACTCAAAAACTGTATCAACCCTTTATCATGTTAATAGGATGAGTAATACTTGGAAAGGACATCTTTTAGAAGCGAAAAAGCTCGTTTATGAAAAGTGTAATTATTTCCTGCGAGGTGAAGGGATAAATAAGGGCTCGAGGAAAGGCGAAATGAAAAATTAATTTGACAGCTGACAGCCCGTTGTGGGGTGATGTCATTCACGAGGTCGGAACTCGTCGGAAGGCTTTTGATGGGTAAGAAAACTCGTGGGTAAAGCTAAGTATTCATTATCATGTGGCGGTATAGCGGGCAATAGTTCTGCATCGCGCTATCGAAGTTTCCTAAGTGCGTCGGTATTCATACGACACTACGCATGCATTCACACTTGGTGACTGTGGACTTGTTTATCCGCCTTCCCGCATCACATCGGCCGACTGCAAGCCTTACTGAGTACCAGTAGACATCGTGGCTTATGGTCGAAACTGCTAACCTTGATTGAACCCACTTCTGGCTTGAACAAGGCAACAGCGATACGCCTAACGGTCAGTAAGCAGCACGGAAGCCTCTCCTGCAGCCCTAGCATAGCGACCGAGATAGTATTGCTTTCTACAGCAAGAAAGACAACGTGATGGCTGTCAGTTTATCCCAAGTATCGACTGACACTATACTACCCGTTACGCCATAGCGTCAGTAAATATACAAAAGTATAGACAAAATAACGGTTGGGATAAACAGACAGATTTCCTTTGTGCGTCCGTCACTTCAACGTCACTTTGTCTATCTTGCTGTAGAAAAAAACACTTTCTCGGTTGCTATGTTAGGGCCGCAGGTTGTACGCGTAGGAATCCCAACTGACAACGTAAGACACATGACACATCGAAGGTATTCGATCACAGGCCTTCGGAGCTAGTATGTGGCGGTTGAAATGGCGCTTCAGTTCTGCATCGCGCCATCGAACTTTTTTAAATGAATCGCCTGAAAGAAATCACGCGGACCAGCCAGGCACGCTTGTTAGGAAGATCAACCTAACCTAACCTACCTTTCCTGTGCCCACCAGCGTACATTTCCACATTTGAAACTCTAGAACTGTAGCCACTAGGTAGGTGTAAGTCGTATTGTAACTGTGAAATTTCTTGAATTTCAATATACTAGAGATCGCCCCGCCCTGTAGTCGAAATTCGACCATAAATATTTAAATTAATCGTGTTGAGGAGCTACTAAAAAACTAATAGATTTTCAATTTAATCACAGAATTCAATTTGACATAACGATCTCGTTACCAGGCCATACAATTTCATTTAAAGAAAAACAGATTTAAACATTTTTTTTTGGATGATTATTATATAAAGATTACAGCATATTTTAAAATAATATTGGTTTTCCACGCTCCTTCTCCATATGAACTATAACTGGGAGAAATTTTATGCCTTTACGTCGACGCGTCTTTCGTATAAAGGGGTACAAAATTTCCGCTCGCGTATTAATGTATAGATCTAGGAGGCAATTCTCGGGATGTGCGAAAAAGTTCACACTCGAATAAAATATCGAGTGTAAACTTTTTACGAGCGAAACACAGTTTGTTGTATTCTCAGCACTTCACGCTCGAAAAATTTCGTGAAAAGGTTAAAATATTTCGAGTGTGGAGCGCTGAGAATACAACAAACTGTGAAAAAGATCATACTCGATATTTTATTCGAGTGTGAACATTTTCCCAGATTCTGAGAGTCGCTCCCCTACTCGCTTAAATTGGAATCGAAGTATTCATAGGGAACTTAGAAAGAGCATCAAAAACTTGATACACCCAAAACCATCACAGGCACGTCTTGGTGCAGGCAACTTAGCGAAACTTCATTACAACTTCGCATACTCTTGTTGGTTTTAAATTAAATTCACATTAGCTGCCACAATAGCCTTTAGGCTTCGAGTCATTCGTACGACCGAGGAAATTGATTCCTAGCTAGTTGACGAATAAAAGTATTTTGGTCGGAATGTCGATTCTATGTAAGTCGTGACGCATTATTGAATGTTTGTTACTCTTTCACGAAAAACTACTTGTTTATTAATATTTGGTGTTAAGTTAGCTGATGTATTGGATTAATATATAAATTACTTTAGACTACAAATTAGCATAAATTTTATACTCCCAGTACTAATAAAGAGGAAATATTTGTATTTTCGTATGTTTGTTACGGATAAAGTGAAAAAGTAATAGGTAATTTTTTGAAAAAGAAATTTACTGCTAAATTGCTACATTATGACAGGGTGACATAGGATAATACAATAATGTCTAGAAAATTGAACAAGTGCGACTTGGACTCATGAATAAAGGGTTCCGTATACTGAATTGTAATAAAGGATACTTTTTATTCCGATCATATACTCACGTGGTAAAATCGCCACGCGGGCAAAGCCTCATAAGAATACTAGTATTTTACATAAGCTTCAGGTAACACCGCAAGGTACAAGTAGTAGTAGCATAAACATGTTCAAAAGAGTTTTTTTATCGTGAAGTGGGCATTAAGAAACTTGTCGTTATGTGCCAACTCGCTTGCGATGCTTAAACCGACTTTCCATTCGGTTTTTATGTTATTTCTGAGAGCTTATAAACGTGAATGTCGTTTTAGTTAATTTTAATTCATATTTCTATTTTAGTTCGCATTTCACCGTGTTCTATAAAAAGTTTGCTAAGCTAATCGATATGCGGTATGATAAAAACTTTGAAAACTACCGTCAGACAGGTTAGAAAGACTTTTTTAAAAACTTATTTTATAAAATACAAAATTTTTTCGTGGCTTATTCCGTAGTAAATTTTAAGAGATCGAATCGCATATAATTTAACAACGTTATTTATAAAACTTTTAACTAAGTGTATGCTAAAAAATCAAGTCGATTGGTCGCTTCGTAGAGGAGCGATGTAAGGACAAATAAAGCTATAGATACCAGCTATCCTATGCCTACTCGTGTTGTGATTATACTTGTGCTGAAAATAAGAATTATATACAAAATTATTATGGGTTTGGATTGGTGCAGTCGATTTTTTTTGCAAAATACAGGTACTGATTTCCTGTCAATTTTAACATCCAAAATTTCATTTAATAAAGCTGACAATGACATCTTAATAACGACACACTCAACCGATTATTTACTATCTCATAATTTACCGCATATTTTAGTTACACGAGCGTTTCGCTGGCGTTGTAAAAGCCGCTGTCATAAATAGCACTTATGTCGCGAACAATAGAGGTCATATTCGAAAGCCCCAAAGCCATTCACGTAAGCCCACCGGGGCGGGCTATAAACGCCAGTCTCTACCGTACTTACATCGTCATCATCAAAATTATTTCCAACAATAGAATAGAAAATAGTAGCCCTTATGTTTATTTACGTCTTCAGAGATGGTAGGTTAATGTCAAGGTCAATCTGAAAGTACCAGTAAATGAAAACGGTGGGAGGGATCACTCGATAGAGATAACGAGTTAATCCTTAAATAGAAGTAGCAACGACCTTTTCAACAACTTGCAGGCGGAACGAAAGAAGACAAAATCTGTTGCAGAAAATACAAACTTTAAATTATGTAAAAATGTGTGTGTAAACCACTCTTTGGGAAGATATCTATACCGATCATAGGTACCGTTCCAGTATCAATATCAGCTGATCTATGCCAGAACTCAGAACAGATGAATTCGGATAGTGAAAATCTCGTATAAACGCGAATTTCCAGTTTAAGTAAAAGCATCTAAAGTTAAACTCATGAAACGCTTCAAAGGCAGCCTTTGGAGTTATCGACTTGCCAAACACGGTTATCTTTAAAATTATCCGTCGTGTGGCATCGCAAAGTGAAGATTTGAGACGCGGGGTACGACATGAAATATGTATAAGCTGTTTTGAATAGTTCAAATCGTTCCCGGCCGAGTTGCGGTGTTGGCTGCTGAGTCTCCACCAGAATTATATCTACTATTGTGGTTAAGAAGGTTATCCACAATTGTATTATTTGCTCGATATCTTTAGGAGTATGCCTCGACTTTCAAACTAGTTAAGGGGGCGAGCAAAGCAAAAATATAACACATCGTCTTTCTCTCTTTACACCTATGAGAATTATACATATGCCAGGTAAAACAGTTTTTTCTTAATAACTCGATAAATATACAAAATTAAAAAAACCGCTTCTTCAGAAACTCGGTTACAAAATATTGAGAACGTCGAATGCTTCGTTTTGCGAAACAAGAACTACCCGTTAAATATGTGTGAAAATTATAGGTATCTATGTGTTTTTGTTATCGATAAAAATTAAGGGATCGTGTTTTCGCTACTACAAGCTCACAAGTATAAATTTTCATAATGGCACCCGTGAATAGGGTGCTATTGATTTTTCTTTCTTATCAAATGAAAGCTAGTAGAAAGGCGAATGCAGAAGTTTATATATCAAATTATGTTTTAAGATAAATATACATAAAGCGGGCAATTAATCGTAAAAAAATAAGAATTTAAATTTAAAATAAGAACTTAAACTTAAATAAGTATAACTTAATAATTTATAATACTGCAGGTGGGGACAAACTACTAGTGTACGCTCTAACCAAAACTGCGTTTGTCACCGCATGCACTTTAAATTGTTGAGTTAAACTAATTTAAGTTTAAGTTCTTATTATTTTCTTTTTACTTTTTTATGCAGTCTAGTTTTTTAATTTTTTTAAATAATAGTTTACGATTCGTAGCCGTAGTATAAAACGGAAGTCTGCAATAGTCGATTTTTTTTCTCCCTCTTAAGAAAACGAAACGTCCGTTTACTTACAGAATTCCATCGCCCACAGTAATTCAATTGAGATTTAGGCCGCTTGTCCACCACGTGCCATCGCAGTCAACGAGACTATTTCGTTACCCTATAAAATGCCAGTATACAGACTTTAAGATTAATTTTGTTCTACGTTACGACAGCAGCGACTAAAATGAACCTATACCTAGATCAAAAGGTGCAGTGTACAAACGGCTTTGTGGATTTCCAGTCAAACTGTTAAAGTGACACTTCACACACTGTTCTATGAAACGTGAACACGTGAATACCATACCATACCATATAGTGTCGCTTACTGCGGTCACACACTAAGATTAACATCAAATAATAATAATCAAATTGTATTCGACGAAGTTGAACTATAAAGTTCGTGCCGTTACTTTCAAATGCAAGACCAAAGAGACTGACAAACGCAAAGGCAATTTAATACGTCACAGTTCCGAGCTACGTCCGCTCCTTGATTCGGGGGAGTTTTATGTGTGAGTGTCGGGAGAGTAACAAAGGACGAACATTAGGTCCACCCGCGCATCCGGTGACAAAGTAAAGAAAAATTCCCGTGACGTTCCCTTAAAAATGCAAACCAAAGTGCTAGCGACAATTTGTGATCCTATAATGAAAACTTTTTTGATATCACTGTAGGACAAACTCAATAGCAATTATCATGTTGTTATTGGGCTCGAAGGACCATTTTTTATATAATGGGGCAAATTAAAAGAGAGCCAGTTGACGGACTTACGTCATTTTATGTCAATTCCATGCAGGTCATGGTCTTTCAATTTGGTTAGATTATAGACCAATTTACTTAGATCCGATATTTGGCTCTGTTTCTGGTTCCCTGATTGAGCAATCAGAGAAGTTGAAACAGATACAGATCGTGGATTTTAGTATTTTAGTCGGGTTATGTCAAACTTAGCCGACAGTTCACGACTTACATGAAATTGACATATTCCGACTAAATGACGTAGGTCCGTCAAGTCTCTCAATCCCACAGGCTTTCTTTCAATTTCCCTATTTAAATACAAGCAGGTGAAATAATTTAAAGACCGAAGCATCGAAGCAAGCTTCGGTACGCATACCAACCCCGGAGTGATACCACGGCCTCACAGAAAAATAGCGTGAAACATTTTACTTGCACTTTTTCTACTATATTTTCTTTTATTTTACGAATTTATAATAAACACACGACCGGTTTCTACAAAGTCGTCATCAGGTGTTAACATTGACTCATGCGCAGCATGCTTTAGTTTCTGTCCGAACTGCGATCTTTATAATGGTTCCGGAGCCAAAAGGCGAAAACGAAACCCTCACAGGTTTTTGTAAGGATTTCTGTCGCTAGTTCTGTAGCATTTGAAATATATTAGAGTATCCCTAACGGTCCTTTGCAGCTGATATACTCTATCTTCTTTCTAAGTTTTTTTTTTATAAAAAAGGGGGCAAATGAGTTACCTGATGGATGCAGCTACCGCCGCCCATAGACACCAGCAATATCAGAAGAGTTGCACCTGCAACTCTTCTCCATTGCCGGCCTTTTCAGAGGAAATACACTCTCTTCTTGAAGGTGTGCTGGTCATAGCGGTCCGGAAATACTACAGGTGATAGTTCATTCCAGAGTTTTACTATGCGAAAAGCGCACTGTGGATGACTGCCATTCGTTAAGATAATGCGGGTGGTAAATTTTACAGGTAGGTCGATGGCGAAAAGTTGCAGGTGCAATGATTTCGAACAATTCCTTTGAGGAGTGCTCAAATAAAAAAAATATAACATAAAAGATTGCTATAAAGGATGCAGAGCGAAGGTACATCTCGGCGCAGCTCTAGGGGGTCCAGCTTGTTTGAAATACTATGGCAATCAATATTCCAAGCATCCCTTCGCTGGATACGATTTAGAGGGAGCAATTTTTGTATATATGGGTGCCCCTGCCCTGTTTTGACCGTTTTGTGTAATAAAGAACAAACAAAACATACCCGCTATCTTCAACATCAGAAAGTATAAAAACTTACAAACTCGGATGATAGGAAACAAACTTTTGACTGTTTCCGTGAATAGTTCAATAAATAAAGAATACGTTTATGTTCAAACGTATAACACCTGACGCTCGCACGTCTCGCTTTTGAGCTACGCTTATACTTCCTTATGAAATATTAACTTGTATGCATGCGACGAGAAGTAAAATTCGACTCGAGAAAAATTCGATGTCAAACTATGTATTTTTGATACGCTATGTTTTATTCTGTTCTTTAGGGATATGTTTGTAGGGTTTAGCTAAACTGCATGATTATTAATATTAAAAATAAAACAAATTAAGGTGGTTATTGCCAACCAAATGAGGGGCAGAAAATTATTAACCGCGTCTTATATAACATATTCATTTGATCGAATTAAATCTCTTAATTTTGTATTCTAGACAATGCTTACAGCAATACATTAAAGGTATAAAATTTATTATTTAAATAAGTCTTTCGTTATTAAAAACCGATGTAGTCCAATCAGTTTTTGGTTAAAATTGAAAACAACCGAGTTACAAGCTTTTAAATAAGTCAGTTAGAAAAAGAGATCCGATATCGATTGTGACGTCAAAGTCCATAAGTCCAAGCTGCATACAATGTTCACACTAAATTACGTTTTGATAGAAAGAGATGGGTAGAATAAATCGCTAATATCTTACTTATTTCTCAACAGGATTCAGGCATTTTTTGTCATTCTGTATATCTTCTAGTCTACTATCATAATAATATGCATTAAATATATTTTTTTTACACACATCCGTTCTATTCACGCTAGCGTAGACTTAACGAACGTAAAAGTTCTACGCCGTAGAGCTACGTAGGCGTAGCTATAGAAGGGCTACGCTCGTAGTGCGATAACCTATTATGCATTCGCTCAAGACTGCTGGTATGGTTCATTAGCCCTCTGCCAAAAAATTGACATTTCTACACAAAACGCAATTGTAAACAATGACGGTTTGCATAAAAGTATGACAGAGGGTTAATGAACCATATCGGAAATCTTATTTTTGCTTAAGATTGGCGGTATGGTTCATTAACCCTCTGTTGTAAGCAGGTTTTAGACCTTTCTTGAAACTCTAGATGTAAATAATATTATTCATGTGTTTCTAATTTAAAAATACTTTTATTAGTTTTAAATACGAATACGAATTATTCGCCATGTATATTATGGACTTGGTTTCCCGTGAATGACTGCCAACTTTTGATAATTACCAACACCGGTAAGTAAATTAGCGCATTCTAATCTAAATAAAAAAAACAAATATAGATAAAATTGCCTGGGCCCGTTGAATAATGTAAGGTGTTTACTTTATGTCCGCCACCCAGGGCACTGCGCCATCCCTTAAAACCACTGCAGATAATTCAACTCAACTGAGTTACACACACCTATGTGTGCGTCTGCTTGTGAATACGCAACTTTGTGTTTGTGCCTCGGCAGACTTACATACAAATAGGTATGTAAGTCACCTACCTAGTAGATTTATCTGTAGTGGTGATTACTTTAGATCTACCGTCATACCTGAGTCCAGGCACGTCATCAAGGGGCGAGCCGTCAGCGTGCTGCCAGGCGAGGTGTGGCGCGGGATACCCATGGGCGGCGCACGAGACTCTCGCGCCGGTGCTGTTGCTGAACACCAGCCGCGCCGGCGGCTCCATCAGGAACACTGGTCCGTGCTCCTGACCGGAGCCCCCTGGAATATAGATACGTTAAACGACCTTGAAACACCACAGTGAAGAAAAAGGTGTATAATAAAGAGAAAAATCTAAATACTAGTTCGTCTTCAGGTAAAGCTGATGCGATGAAGATTATATAATCGATTGTTTTGTTGGTGAAAATTTGTGTTCAACCAATATGAAAAATTATGTTATATTATGATGATGACTTTGTCGAAATCAGTCGTGTATTTTGTTTGGTAAAATAGAAGTAATTATATAGCGGAATATTGCATAAAAATTATGTTTTATTGATAAAGGTCAAATAAATATTATAACTATTTAGAATTAGTTGATTACATATTGTAATCAAGGTAGATGCGATGTCCACGAATTAGAACTGGATACTCTTTAGGTGAATGCAGGTCGAAGAAATGAAATTGTTATTTTCTTTGAGAAACGTGTCGCGGAATTGTACAACTAGTGCTCCGCAAAGCACAATTTAACTCTTAGGCGCTTGAAATCTACACACCTAAGCCGCCGACTCGTGTTGGCGACACAAGCCCGCAGCCTACGTGGATAGACATATGTTGGTGACACGTACACGCATGTGTTGCTGACATTATGCGTCAAAAATTGTCGGCGATGTCGGCGGCTTAGGTGTGTAGTGTACCTCACAACATAATTTTTTTATGATATTTAGGGGGCAAACGAGCAGACGGGTTGGACAGACCTGACGGAAAGCAACTGCCGTCGCCCATGGACATTCGTGACATCCGAAGAATCGTAAGTGCATTGCCGGCCTATATGAGGGAATAGGGATAGGGAGATGACGGAAGTTGGGCCATCGGTAAACTCACTCACTGAGCAAAATACAGCACAATACCGTTTCACGTCAGTTTTCTGTTAGGTCGTAGTATCACTCCGATCGAGCCGGCCCATTCGTGCCGAATTATGGCTCTACACGGCAATGAGCATCCGTATTATGTACTTGAGATCGGAAAATGGTACACGCCTCCACCGGGTTTTGAACCTGCACCCTCTCGAGTGCGAGGCAAAGGTCTTACCCACTAGACTACGGGCGCTCTCATAAATAACACCCTTTCAAGTAATGTAAATAATTTGGCTAACGTAAGTTGAACCTTGTGTAACAAGCCAAATTCATAGAATTATTTATGGAGTATGGTACATAATAAGTAAGGAAAAACATTCTGATCATTAATATTTTCCTAGTCGGTGATAACGATCTATACACGAGTATCTAAATATGAGTTTTTCTTAGAACTTAGGAGTTTTATTGTGATTCAAAGAAAATAGTGTTGTTTGTTATAAACAGAAAAGAAAGTATGTATTTGAAATTGTTTTATCCTTTCCTGGAAATCAGAATACCTGTAAGCCCAGGTAAATCTAACAAAATCAGTTCATCGGTTTAAGCGTGAATCGGAAACACATTCGTAGAATTAACAAGTAGTTCTTGGAAACGTACTAAATCCTGTACCTCTGTCGGCCTTGTCCAATATGGCTCCGTCGTTCGTAGGTCGTGCAATTAGATTTGCGATTGACGTCGGTACTCGATATCAGGGACTGTATTCCTAAACCGTTTGGAGAACCTCATGACCTAATCGAGAATTAATAAATAGAAAACATACATTTGTAAAACTGTTAAAATATAATGTAGTCAAATATGTATAAATTAATAAGTTTCATTAAAGTAATGTAAAAATTGTAAAATGAAAATAAATGTGATAGTAAAACGGTATTAAATGAAATAAAATGGACTATGAAAATGGAAAATGTTAATAAGAATATTATGTTTTGTATTATAGTAGAAACATAATTGGGTAAAAAGCAAACTTTATAACAAGGTCGAAATATAACTAAAGAATGTATAAACAAGAAATTAACTTAACACATTGTAATAAATTTTAATAAACTAAAGAATGGAAGTACAATCATTACATTGTATAGATAGTAAAAAAACAGTACATTTAAAAAAACTTATAAGAAATAAAATAATAAAAAAAAGTCATTAACTTCCTGTTTCTTATAAGTTGCACAATATTTTTGAGAATACTTAAACAAAAGATTTACTATATTTTTTTTTTAAATAAATTAAAGATTAAAAAAATAGTTATAAATTGTTAAATTAATGATTATAATTTTAATAAAAAAATAGTTAATAAATTAGCGTTTAGCAATATCTATTTTGAACAACTTATATAAATGTAAAAATTGACCTGTATTAAGTTACGGGGGAACTAGGACGCCCCTTATAAGGGACCGTTAAAAAAAACATTTTGAGAGTGATGCAGGGTCTTCAGTCTACATAATCGGCGACGATCATTGATCGTGTGATAATCGGCAAGACCATTGTGTAACACACATTTGTTCGTAATACTTGTCAATGAGTTTGTTAAAGGCGATCGTGAACGATGATCGTCGAGCAGAGCTGATTATGGATTTAATACAATCGTTCTCTCGTATCATCACCCTTCGCCGATTATGTAGAGCCTTCATCAAATGAACGAATTGGAGTGCCGCCTCCTACTCGAAAATATATTTTTATGATATTTAGGAGGCAAGCAAACAGACGAGTATGATGGAAAGCAACTGCCGTCGCCCATGGACACTCACGACATCCGAAGAGTCGCAAGTGTGCTGCCGGCCTATTTTTAGGGAAGTTGGGCCAACGGTAAATTTGAATAGGTTTACCGAACAAAACACAGCACAATGCCGTTTCATGCCAGTTTTCCGGCCGGTCGAGCCGGCCCATTCGTGCCGAAGCATGGCTCTCCCATGGCAATAATCATCCGTATTACGTACTTGAGATCGGGAAATGTCTCATTGGTACACGTCTCCACCGGGGTTTGATCCGCTCGAGTGCAAACCAAAGGTCTTATCCACTAGGGAACGGATGCTCTAAAGATAAATTTTAATAAGTTCATAAAAAAGCAATAATTTAGATCTTCATCCAAAAGTTACTTTTTTTTTATTTTACTTTTAACTGGGAATCAAAATATCTGAACTTTTTACAACGTCAGCATTCGGTCGAGTCCGAAGATTTGAATGTGTTGCATAAGAGTGGGGTTCTTGGGTTTACATCTGTATGTGATGTATATATATAGAGATGATGTGTACGAGATGTGATCCCAGGAACCCCCACTCTGTCGACTCTTTAGTACTACAGAAACGGCACAGGCTATGTCTATTATTCTAATTGCTCCTAAAACATATTTTGTTTGTTTGTTCCTAGTGTAACTTTGGCACACATTTTTTATGATATTTAGGGGGCAAGCGATAAGACGGGTTAATTTATGGATAGCAACTGTCGTCGCCCATGGACACTTGCGACATCCAAGGAGTCGCAAGTGCGTTGCCGACCTTTATGAGGAAATAGGGAATGGGTATAAATAGGAGGATTAGACAAGTTGGGCCACCGGTAAAATCACTCACTGGACGAGACACAGCACAACGCCGTTTCTCGCCAGTTTTTTGTAAGGCCGTGGACGTGGCCCATTCGTGCCTAAGCATGTCTCTCCCATGGCAATGAGCATCCGTATTATGTACTTGAGATCGGAAAATGTCTCATTGGTACACGCCTCCACCGGGGTTTGAACCTGCACCCTCTCGAGTGCGAGCCAAAGATCTCACCCATTAGGCTACGGACGCTCTAAGCACTAATTTTATTATGTTCATAAAAAAGCAATAATAAGCTAACCTAACCCCCCCCCCTCCCTTGTCACAGGTAGTGTACTTTTGACATCACAATAGAGAGATGGGATATGTAATCCCACCTCTCTATCGTTATGTTACAAGTTTGCAATTTTACATCTAAAAATTGAGACCACAAAAATATTTCAAATTTCGACATTAAATTTATTCACAAAACTTAGATCCTCCCCTTCCCCCTGCCATACCATTTCACACTTCATATACCCCTTCACGTGTGACGTATTTAATGGATGGTCCCTTACGGTAAATAAGACAACAGACAAACGGCAGTCCTATAATGTTTGTTTGAAATGTTTTTTCTAATGGAAATGTGAGAGCAACGTTAAAAGGCACGTATAAAGTTACACTGCCGCTGTCGTAAGAGGCTTTAAGCGATTACTAAAATAATGCCATCTCATATAACACTTACCCGGTACATCGTATATCGTTATTATAGCTAAGCTTAAGAACTTTGAATGTAACGGATAGCTTAATAAAAGGGAGGGATGGATAATACTCTGATTTAAATATATATTTTTTTGTATTTTATATAATCGAGAATAAAATTGTATATTACATAATATTAAAATTTGCATGTACAGCTGGACAAATGCGATGTAATTTTTTTCTAATTGTATAACATCTGTACACACACATTTTTCAAATAAAGAAATGGAATTGAAAGTTGTTTTTTTTATGATATTTAGGGGGCAAGCCAGCTGACGGGTTACCTGATGGAAAGCAACTGCCGTCACCCAGGGATACTCGAGACATCCGAAAAGTCACAAGCGTATTGCTGGGCTTTTATGAGGGAATTGGGAATTAGGATAAGGATAGGGGAATTAAGGAAATTGCGCCACCGGTAAACTCACTCACCGAACGAAACACAGCACAATGCCGTCTCATGCCAGTTTTCTATGAGGCCGTGGTATCACTCCGGTCGAGCCGGTCCATTCGTGCCGAAGCATGGCTCTCGCACGGCAACTTGTGTTTTGTAGTGAAGGTGTCACTTTGAAACAAACTTTTACGCATACACACGGTCGCCGTATTGAGGCAGTGTTAATTTGAAAGCGTTTGTACAGGCCCATATACGAGTACTGATGAGACGGTTGAGACGACGGATGAGACGGACGTATTTCCGATCTTTAAGTACGGGTGACACACGGCTGCCACGCGGGCGCCGTGCCATGTGAAAGCTCTCAAAGTTGTTCGTAGATCGTGCAGAAACCACGTGTATGAGAAAAGGGGCTAAGTTGTCTAAGACGGTCACTGGTCAGACAGCAATGCATTACGTCAGAGTATGTTACGTAAGAAGGCTTTCTAACCCAATACGCAATTTATAATACAAATACAAATATTTATTTTTCAAAAATATTTTTACAAAATCTGCGATATTGAGATCCCCACACTAAGCGATGCCTGTCCTGTGGGGACGGAACGAAGTCTTACGATAGTTTCTATCTAGTTATCAAATTACATTACAACAACAATCTCAAAATGATACAACTCAGAGAACTTTTATGTTTTGTGTGTGTATGACGTGTGAGTTTTTGAATGTGTGTGTATGTGTGCGTGCTCGCATGACTATTCTGTAACAGTAATTGATCCTTCAGCTTCCTCATAGGAAATACCAGCAAGAGTCTCGTAGAGAACAACCTTAGCTTTAATGATAATTTAAAACTTCAAACTTTAATAATTTAATATTTAAACACATAGTTTAATTAGGTCATTTAATTAACTACTGTCTTAAAGCAACCTTCCGATCTATGTAATAGATTGTACTGCTGGCTCATGGTGGAAACTCATGTTCGACTTCAATGAAACACACTTTTTCATGTACTATGTTCACTATATTCTATTTGATATATCTATATTACAGAATATAGTGTTATTTACTCTAAGTGCGTGAAAAAGTGTGTTTCATTATGGTTGAACCTTTTGATCCTCACTGCCAACGATCGCAACACAGTTACTGAAAAAGACGCGACTTGATTATAAGAGCTATATGTTTAATTGCTCTAACCACTACATAGCAGCGGCATCATGGGCAGCTAGACTAACATTTCGTAATGAAACTTATTGCTTAAGTCGTAAGGTTGTATTTTATCAGATTTTTTAAATGCCGCTAGCAGCGAAGATCGCAATGTTAATTATAGAGTTGTGGTTGTGTTTCTGACTTCTGCAAATTAACAGCCACTAATAAACAATTTTTCTTAAAGCTAAAACCCTGAGACAGTAGGTAATTTAACCTCTCGGCTTGGTTGGGTGATAGTCTGTTTATTCTATATACCCTGACGTAATGCACGTCATGCTGCATGGTCGTCTAGAGACCACTTTATACTTAACTGAAACAACATAAACCAGTAAGGCTTAAACAGGCTTTCTTTTAAAAAGTCCGCGAGTCGAAACATCTCTCCGCGCTCACCCGCTTTGTCCTATATCAGGCACGATCTCTTGGGTGACCTTGAGTCCCCTTAGCCCAAACACAGGCCCCACACGGGTGGCTTACTTAGGCTGGTCGTTATATTTCAGTCGCGATGTACAGGAATACAGCGAACTTCGTGACTCTCTCGGGGTCTTGGTGCAATGGGTATTCCCTCACCGTCGCCCCGAGTTCCATAGATAAGGCCCAGAAAGGTCCAAAAATAATATTGTAATGAAATTTTTCTGCAATTTATTTTAGTACATTTTGTTAAAAAAAAAAAGGTAATTTGAAAATTCATTTAAATTGATTGTGAAATTACTGTACTGCAAAACCAGTAGGTTTTGTAAGAAAAATGACAAAATCAATAGCTCTTAGCAATATTTCTAAGTAGTTTTTAGAGGGGCAAACTTTTGTATATTGCGTACAGCAGCAATTGTTTTGAATCAAAGAGTTGTGTAATTTTTACATTGTCTCGTCGCCCTGCCTGATTAAAATGTAAATTGGTGTAATGTACAATTTACATACACTTCAAATAATATAACGAAACGTGAAAGCGGGTTTGAACTGACATGAGATAGTTTTCAGAAATATTATTTGCTAGGTGATGTCCGCAACTCGGTTAAGCTAAAACTTGTTTAACGCGTGGGAAGCGTACCTCTATTTTTCCAGGAAAAAAATATCCTACGACCTTCGCCGGGACTCTGAGTATTTCCGAATTTCTGCTAAATCTCTATAGCAGTTTGAGCGTAAAGAGGTAACGGACAGACATACTTTCGCGTTTATAATCTTAGTTATGTAATAATTTTTATAACATAACTAAGTTTCAGAGCTGGCATGTTGGGTTCTAAGCACTATAACTCGTGTGATCGTGTTGAAATTTGGCATGCCTAAACTGTTTAGGGTCTACATTTATCACCATGACTGTTAGTAGTTTGAGTTTTATGTATTTAGGTTATTACCACCAAAAAGGTTTTACGTTGTTAGAGCATGTCGCGGCCGTAGGTTACGGTCTAACGTAACGGCTTAGCTACGTAGAGGTAATAACCGACACGTTGTTCTTACAGCCCGTTTACATGCGTCCCCGTTATAACAGTTTTATTTACATTTATCACCGGCCTTTTTTAAGGTTTAAATACATTTAGGTATCGGATAACCTCCCTGAGGCTTAGCCGAGTCCTAAATGTTTTCGCTTCTTTGTAAAATCACCAAATAAAACATTAGGCGTAACGAAGGCTTAATTCACTTCCGTACATTTTTGTTGGCGATTCGAAAGAAAAAACGTTAAGGTCTTGGCTAAATTTCATCATATCATAGGGTTGGAATGATCTCGTTGTCGGTTGACGGCTTAAGGATGCATAGCTACATAATGTATTGTTATTAGCTTACCCGTGGCGAAGAGCATTGCTAGAGCGGTGACGGCCCAGCGCATGTTGGGGGCGGGAGCTGTCACATGGCGTGCTCTATGTTCCAGACCTGCAGACAAAATTACTAATTACTTCATTTGACCATCCTTAGTATCCTTACCTATTATGAATCTATTAAAAAAGGGGAAAGTGTGTTTGTTTGTTCTTTCTTCACGTCTAAACAAAGCAACCAATCGACTTGATTTTTGACATTCACTCAGTTGAAAGGATGGAGAGTGACGTAGGGTGCTTTTGCTCTCGAAAAAAGATCGCGTTTATTAAAAAACGTATTTTTAACAATTTTCGAATTCCACGCGAGCGCCGCAGAACGACTTATTGGCCGATTATTTCACGAAGACACTGAATCGCATTCCAGTGCAATCTATTGACCGTTCACACCATAGTAGAACTAGAATAATATTAACCAGATATTAAACTAGCTGTTTACTTTATCTCTAAATCCAAATTAGGTTCTACCGGACACAGAAACTACAAAAGTAATAAAAAAAAACTACGTGATATCTCTTGATTAAGAAACTGTCGCAAAGTCTGTCGAATGTTTACAATAATATTGTAAACATTCCATTATTTTTCCCGACTAACAACCCTCACAACTCTTTAATAGCTCATACAATTTGCACCAAACATGACTAGAAGATGAATCTGACATAATTGCCCTCTTTAATAACTATAAGAGAAGACTTGATTGAAATAACTTCATTCGTTCAGAATCTATATATAACATAAAGTCACACACATAACGCGTTTTTGCGTTTAAAAACACAAGCCAACCATTCAGCAAACAATTAAAACTATTACACAGAGCTCGCTAGAATAAATTTCAAACCTGTTAAGCGGAAGAATGCATGCACCGAGGTATAATATTTCAGAAGTAGCCCAGAAACGGGAGGACGGTTTCATTAAAAATGTAATTTGTGACGAGGCAAGTATCATATCAATTATGCATTGTCTTAACGAGAGATAAAGGAGAGATCTCTACGAGCAGAGCGGAGGTTGAGGGATGCGCAAAGGGGGGTCGACTTTGACAGATCCAATTAGGATGTTCCATTACGGGGGTTTTTAAAACAACGCTCGTCTTGCTTATGAATGTTTTATATGTACTTTTATACCGTTTCATTACTCTTATCATCTCCATTAAGATGAAAGGGGGTAAACGTGGATGATTTAAGTGTTTTTTTTATGAAATTACGGGTCAAAGGAGCAATGAGCAAACGAGTAACTTATTGGAAAGCATCTACCATCGCCCATGGATACTAGCAGACATCAGAGTTGTAAGTGTTGCTGGCTGTTTTAGTCGAAATAAACTCTCTTCTTGATTGACATAAAGTTACGGAAGTCCATCTGACGATGGCTCAGTATGAGCTCTAGGATGAGCTGTCGCCAACTCTGGATTTCAGATTTTACCTTTCCACAGACTGACTCAGTCTCAGGGCCTGGGGGCTTAGTACGGCGACCGAGGAATAGATAAATGACAGATTGTTGCAATAAACTGACAGATTTCCTTTGTGAATCCGTCATTCAGACTTTCTTGCTGTTAAGGTCGCTGATTTTAATCTATATATAAATTAGACTGCAGCCATGGGCGCAAGGATTGGAGGGACGCTAAAATCACTTCTTCGCATGCACGGTTAATCTAGCGAATTGAAAAATTATATAGATGATAAGTCTAAGGCAGTCAGAACACTTAATCAGTCGTACAGACTGAGACGTGATTCTGCAAATGAAATTGAACGTGCTTAGTGCATATTGAACCGTATCAAAACAAAGTGGATGATACTGAAATCTCCATAATGAAAAAAGGGCTCATATAGATTTATACTCGAACTATCAGACACAACTGACGTTGTCCTGTCGGTCTTCGTTTATGAATCAAAACCGTTCTTATGTCCCCTTATGTACACAAAAATTTTATCAAAATCGGTCCGGTCGTTTGAGTTCAGTGACAGACACGTGCACACAAGATTTATATATTAAGATAAAGGAAGTGTCTGAACAATTTTCGAATAATTACTCCTGAAATGCCCACGAAATGCGTGCCGAAATTACGATGCGATTTTTCTAGAGCCTTATTTTATAATACAGCGCTTAATACAGCGGTAATTTAATTGTAAAGCACGTAAGCGTAAATCCGTCATCGCTTATTATATCTGGATCAAAATCAATATTCTGAACGTAAAATCTGCCGACGCGACAGAAGTGCTTCTGTCGCGTATTTCGGCAAACAATCTAAGACACGTGATATTGGAGACTTGGAAAAATGTAGAAACCAAAAAAAAAGTTCCAACTTATAAATAATTTCATTTATTCGTCAATTATTACAATTGGTCTAGTTGTTTGTGGAACGAACGACGCTGAAAATAGCTGAACCTGAAAACACTCACTCGATCCTGATGATCTGACTGACTTTTTAAATGTCCACCTGACGCATGATTAGAGAATAATTCTCAGACAGTCAGATGATCTGTCTACATTTTCCTAATATGGTCCTAACCAAATTTGGAAGTATCATTTCTAACGTGGAATTGAATCCACGACCTACGATCCAAGAGCTCTCTATATCACTAAACCACAGAGCGTGGAGGTGGCATAACTGATTATAGTAAAACATAAGTGACGTGCAAGGCAAATGCTTGAATTATGCTATTCATTATTACATTATTTTGTATAAATAACCTTTTCTAATATAGAGCTAAGTAAACTATTTCCCATTGGCTATTTGTTTGCCATACGCATATTGCGTTTATAAAATCACCAAATTAGAATATATAGAAGGGTACCAAATTGCACGTGCGTAATCAATGTCCACCAATCACGTTACACTGCCAAAAGTCACCGTGACGTTTGTCAGTTGTCAATACCGTTTGCCCTACCTGTGGTCGCGGTCGCAGCACCAGCCGGCCGTCAGCTGATCAGGGCGCTGGCGGGGGTGCGGGGCGCGCGGGCGGCGCACATCCACATCTCATTAGATCTTAGGTTACTAATTAAAAGAGCACTTCACGGAGCTTTAACCCTACGATTCACAGGTCGAGCGTTCCTTTCGCACCGGCGTCCGCTGCGCTAGGTGTGAGAGGGACGGGTGATGTCGCGCGAGACGCCCGCCGGCGGTGGTGTCGCGAGGCCGACTAAATCTGTGCTCCTCTCAGCGCGGGTCAGGTCAGCGGTAGGGCGCGTCCACCCTGTAGCCTGTTGCCGACCAAGTATTGTCTTATTTCGCTGAATTGACCCCTTTAATCCGACTCGACTGTTCCTATTGTAACTAATCAGGATTCGCTGTCCCTTTTTGGAATATTGAAAGCGTCACACGACAGAAAGGGACAGCCAACCGTGATTAGTTAATAGTCGCACGGGCAGCGTGATTTATATGCCCGAAAGCATGGACAATGGGCGTAAAAAAAAGTCAGACGTAGTCGCACTACTCTATACTAGTTAACCAGGCCGACCTTAAAGACACACACTTTGTGTCTTTAAAGTCGGCCTGGTTAACTATACCTGGGTTACATAGTTCAAAATGCTTTTACTGACTAGTTATTTTTCGTATCTAAAGGTAATAAATATCAATTCTGTCTTTCTGTCTCGTGCCTAAATTTGAACTGATATCAGCATATTAAATCGTGTAAAATAATTTCAGTCAGTCTGGTCGACTCTATTCAAACAAAGCTGTGTACTGTGTGAAACTACGTCCGACTTTTTTTACATTCATGGCTGAAAACCTTCCTAATAAATATAGTCTAACAGTAAAGATAATAATATGGTTTTTCTTTCCAGCCTTATGTAATGTCATTCCTAGGTTGAAAGTTTAAATTGCCTGGGCTATAAACAATGATTTGCAATGTGATTATTTGGTTTTAAGAAACGTCCATGCAAAGGAGGAGACACAACACGGACGGTCTTGTAGGAAAATATCGTTAGAAAACGGTTGGTCCCAGACCTGAAGGCATAAAAATGTCCTTATTAACACTATTGCAAAGGCATTGCTCTGCAATTTATTTGAGTACATTCATTTAAAAAATCGAATCGAAAAATCGAAAAATTAGTAGTTATTTGCAAAAAAATTACAAAATGAAATAGCTCTTAGTCATATTGCAAAGTGATCGTTTTAGAGGGGCTGTTCACTCCTCTGGACTAGTTCGATTCAGTTTCGAAATTGCCGTATGTATTTGGGCTATCATAGTCATTAAATAATTTCATTACAGGCCCTATAGTATTTGAAGAATGATTACTTCGCTCTGAAAACACTGTGTAAAAAATCCAAAACTTCCGGTTACGTTTGTGTAGGTAAATTTTAAGCCGTAAACAACGTAAGTAAATGTGTTCCATTCGATAGGCGTTTGAAAAGACGGCTGAAAGTTATTTACATTTAGTTAACCGGCAGGATTTCTCCTTCACGGAACTACAAATAGAACCTAAACAAACACTTGATTTTATTATCTCAACGTGAAGTCAGCTTTACCCAGCATCCCTCACATCGAAAGTGCCCACCTGCGTTACATACACACACACATTTCGAAGCCTCCGCAGAATTTTCCTACGTGGTGAAGAAAATCCTGTCAGGATGCGAGGTTGAGCGTGTGTGGGTGAAAAAGAAAATGGCGACAGAGCGGGGCGCATGCGCTTTAAGCTGGAGACCAATGAGAGGAGTCCTTGAGGACTGCTTGCAAAAATTCATCCTTAAGCTTCTTAACATAAGGCACATCGATGCTGGCTTCAACGGAAACTGTTAATTTGTTCAAATTAACGCGGGAGTTTAAAGTCCTTGACTTGTGGACGTCAAAGAATTTGCATTCGTGACGTGTATACATGCATGCATACTGATGCGGTGTGAGCGACGCCCAAGGGTTTTTTTTGAGTATTATTAGTAAAATTACAAAATATGACAAGACAATAATACCTTGTGCTATCAAACCTTAAAGCTATAACCTAGTTTATTTCTAATCAAATTATGTTTTAATATATTTTTTTTTCGGTTTCAATAAGACAGGTTTTAAGCGAAGTGTTGAGTTACATTCTTGTTAGTAAGTGAGTACTTTAACCCTCGGGAAGGCGCGTGGAATCTTTAAAAGCCCGAAGTTTGCGAAAACAAGAAATAACTATATTTAAACTAATTTTAGCAACCTTATTCTAAAGAATAAGGTTGCTACGATTAGTAACTTCTTATCGTTATTTACTTCATACATTAAATAACGTGACACTAGTCATATAAAAAAGGCGGATTTTTGGCCCCAAATTCGAATATTTTTTAATTGCACCTGTTTCGGCAGTCAGGTTTTTTGTTTTAGGACACATAGCTTGTTGTATCATCATTTTTTAAACTTGAATTAGTTTAAACACACAAAAACTTTTCTTTTGACTTTTGACTTTTCAAATGTGTACGCTGGTACGCATATTAGGCATTCGTGTGTCCGAATACATAATTTTGTATTAGCAAACCTATATACTTTACGGAAATTATTATTTTTAACAAAAAATTGTTTGACTGGTTCCAACTTCAAAATTATGAAGATTGGGTACGGAAATAGGCTGATGCCTCACCGAATTCTGAAACAGGCACAATTAAAGAATAAATTTTATTTAATACTTTTTA
>JAOTAV010008980.1:0-28083 GCA_026546445.1 Cyclargus thomasi | reverse complement strand
CCTTTATTTTATTATCTTTCTGACCTCATAAAATTATTTATCACAACAGAAAACAAGTTCGCAAGCTCTTGCTACTGTTATGCGGTACGCGTGAACGCTACCGCCAATTGCGTGACGTGCACGCACTCGACACGCACCTCAACGCCGCCAAAGCGCTGCTCGGCACCGACCCTGCTTACGATAAGCTTGTTAAGCTTATGGATCATCTTAAGGTTTGTTTGAGGAACAATATGATTTAAAAAGGACAATAATAACGTTTTAAATTAATTGGTAAGTTCTGCTAGGTCCCAGTTCACCTTTTACTTCATTTGCGGCAATGGCAACGGAAACAATAAAATTGTTTTCGTTACCATTTTTAGACAACAAAGAAACTAAAAGAAACAGTTATAATTTGAATAATAAACATCTTGTGTATGCAAGATAATTGCATACAAAGATGATGGTATTCCAATTATTGTGTTTGGATGAACTTCAAACGAAGTGTTGATAGTTCACGATGGTTGGTTGAAGTTTGTTCTTGAATTTTTTTTTAAAGGTTTTAGTTTCGGGGTTGTTACATATTTGTGCGTTATAATAAAACGTATCCTCTAGGCGTGCGCGGAGATAGTCAGCGCACGCACGGGCAACTGGCAAGTGGCGTGCTTGTCGGAGCGTCGTGATACGCTGGCGTGGCTGGTGCGGTGCGCGCGCCGTCTGCACCCGCACGTCGCGCCCACGCTGCTCCAGCTGTTACAGGCAGCATTGTGCGCACCCGCTACTGCTGCAGCTGCGGCCGCGCCTGCGCAGCCCGCACAACCTGCTAAGGTAACTTATCTATTTCAATTTATTTGATGGTGTAGTGCGTTGAAGTAAAAGAAAACGATTATCTCTATTTTAGATTTTAACATGAAACACACAACAAGTCAATACAAAAAGTAACCAAAACACTAAAAACAAAATAAACAATGTAATATGAAAAACCTACAAAATTCGATGAGACGAAACCGCAGCACACGGAAATCTCAGGTAACGCGCGTCACAAGCTGCCAATTGCTCGTCCGGCCTACTTAAACTTTTTTTAATGATATTTAGGGGGCAAGCGAGCAGACGAGTTACTTGACGGAAAGCAACTGCCGTCGCTCATGGACACTTGTGATATCCGAAGAGTGGCAAATGCGTTGCCTGCCTTTAAGAGGGGCTACCTTAATTCATTCACTAAAAGGAACATAGCACAACGCCGTTTCACACCAGTTTTCTGTGAGGCCGTGATATCACTCCGGTCGACTGTGACATAGTGTTTCACGGCCCTGTGGCGTATACTACACTAGTAGTGTTGCTCTTGCTACAATGGCATATTATGCATAACTCTATCCATTAATCTAAATAAATACATTTTCTTGCGGTAAAAATTCTATGAAAATAATTATTATTCGTATGAATGTCACTTTATTTACATAATATGTCTGGCATTACTAGACAAGCATATCTTTGTGTGTGATGCAGGGTTCAAGCGAGTGGGGCGAGCGCGAGCGCAGCGCCGATAGCGACGTGTCGTCGGACGGCTCCAAGTTCCAGGAGTCGCGAGTACCGCAGCTCGTACAGCAGATATTGAAACAGGTATATCAAGAGACGAAGCACTAGAGTTTGTGTTAAAAAAAAGAAAACACTGTACGCGCCGCACACAGTCTTGTTTAATCACTTTACGAAACGCAGCGAGTATGATGCGAGTGAATGTGCGAGGTTGCATACAACGAATTCTAAAATGCGGCGTGTACAATGTTGACAAATAAAGAGGAAGGGATTACCTTAATATGCCTGATTCCGATGACGAAAGAAATGTTAGGATCCTTTCGCATTTATTCCATAAACAAAATTACATTTTATGACGTTTGCTACAGGTGCCACAAGAAGAACTGAAACTCTTTGTGAAGGCTTTCCTCCTTGAGACGAATTCCACAGCTGTCCGTTGGCAGGCCCACGCTTTGCTTCTGGCTATTTACAAGTAAGTTTAGAGAATTGGTTTCCACTAACGACATAAGTGACACCAAGATACCTGTAAAAAACCTTCAATATTTAGAGTCATAACAAGTAATATTTTTATATTAAGAAGAAAGTGAATAGCAATCTCAGCAGCAACTTAAAGCTGGGATCGATGGTTATAACAATAGCCAGGGAGGTGAGAGTGCTATTTTTGTAGTAACTCAAGGGTCGTGGAACCTAGTACGTTTTGTAGATTAGGTAAAACGTTGAAAAAAACAATAAGGACATTTTTTTTATTTTAGCGGCGGGTTAAGACGCTACTGCGATTTTTATAAATAAAAAGAAATTTCTTTAAAAAAATGTTTACATCGAACATTTATTGAATGATTTTAGATAAATATGAGGCTTTGTTGTTCTATGTTATTACAGGCTTTCCTTACACTTAAATCATTAGTGCTGTATATGATAGTGTTATTTGGCGTATTTTTAACACCCCCTATATTTATCTGACGGTTTCGATGGCATTTCGGTACTTAAAAATATTTTTCTAAGAACCGAACTAAAAGTTAATCTGACGCGCGAGCCTACACTACCTTAATCCGAAACTAAGTAAAATTAAATTATTTTAATTAGCAACTCGTCGCAATTGGACCAAGCGTCGCTAGTTTCGCTGCTGTGGGGTCTGTGGCCCTCGCTGCCGCAGTACGGACGCAAAGCTGCGCAGTTCGTTGATCTTCTAGGATACTTCACACTCAAGACACCTAATATCGATAGTGAGGTAAGCATGTATATTCTATACATTCCTCCTCCGAGGAGGCAAACCTTGCAATTGCCCGAGGCGGCAAATATAAGGACCAGCAAAATTAAGCTTTTTATAGGCTAAAATTACACTATCTAACGTACGGGAAAAAGCGGCATTTATTAATATCCCGGAGTAACTAAATAGTTAGATCAGATAAAAGTATAATATTTTGAAATACTACAACTGCTTAATGTACTGAAGTTAATATCCCTTCAACAGAAATACATCGGCAGCGCCGTCGAACTACTCCGCAACCAAAATGCGGTGCTCTCGTCGCACGGCAACGCCGCGCTGTACGCCGCGCTGGGCGCGTTTGTCGAACTAGACGGATACTACCTCGAGTCCGAACCGTGTCTCGTCTGCAATAATCCTGAATTACCCATGGCTACCATCAAACTGCCTACTATTAAGGTAAAGTTAGGTATTGTATAATACGGTAGAACCTCGATGAGATTAAGTCCTAGGGAAATACAAAATATTTAAAGTAATTGATGTTTAAGGTTATCAAAGCTGTCCTCTGGCTAAGATGGGAAGGACATAATTACTTTTTAGAGGTTTTAACGCTAACAAGTTTTTTAAACTATCGAGGTTCTACTTTACACAGTGTGAGCATTTATAGATAAGGATGAAACGGTTAATATAACTATACTGATAATTTATTGTAGATCGACTCTAAGTTCACGACCACGACACAAATCGTGAAGCTCGTGAGCAGTCACACGATATCTCGCATCTCACTCCGCATTGGCGACATCAAACGCAGCAAGATGGTGCGCACCATCAACTTTTATTACAACAACCGCACCGTGCAAGCTGTGCAGGAGCTGAAAAATAAACCTGGTAAGTGTTATTACCATAGAAACGGTAAGTTGACAACCAGGAATACCATAAAGAACTTTGTGTTTTTTTATTAATATATTTTATATTTCAATATTAGATAAACTTGGCCAGTCAAGTTTGAATCTAAAGCTAAGTATTAACTCCTCAGGCATGTGGCACAAGGCGAAGCGCGTGCAGCTGCAGTCGGGGCAGTCGGAAGTCCGCGTCGACTTCCCGCTGCCGATAGTCGCGTGCAACCTCATGATGGAGTATGCCGACTTCTATGAAAACCAACAGGCCACTGGTAACACTTATTAATTTTTATTTTACGAAAATTTGCTTATCGTGCGGGAATTTCTTGCTTTTTTTTTTCAAAATAGAAAGTACCTATTCTTTGTCCTTTCCCAGGAATTAAAGTAGATCTTGGCTACATTTCATCAAAATCGATACATTGGTTTAGGTGCGGAACAGTAACATAAAGAATGAATATATTTTAGGCTATAAAAGCTGTAATGGCGTGTATGTCACAAGTCAAAACTGTATGTGGAAATGTTAAATACTAACACCTCATTGTATGTAACATTGATTTCTTTAAATTATTTTTTATTCAACAGGCGAATCCCTACAATGTCCTCGCTGCTCTCAGTCTGTGCCAGCTAATCCCGGCGTGTGCGCGAACTGTGGTGAAAACGTGTTCCAGTGTCACAAGTGCCGGTAGGTTGACAAAGCCAAATTATACTGTTGGAACTGTATGACTGGTAGGTGGTGCTGGACAGGGCTCAATGGCGGAATCCTATTTCGGAGTACACTTGGGGTCGCTAGGAAAGACTTGCAATATCAGACTTCTTGCAACTGCGTTGCCAGCCTTTTAATAAAGGAATAGGGTATAGAGAACGGCAATAGGGATAGTGAATGAGGTGTAGGGAGTCTGGCGTTCGGTAATAGTAATCACTAGACGAAATACAGCGTAATCCTGTTTTACACTAGTTTTTTGTGAGGCTGTGGTATTTCTCGACCGACACGTTCGTGCCGAAGTATGGCTCTTGTTTTTGATTACGAAATGTTATACAACAAATGTAAAAAAAATGTTTATATTCCACAGTGCCATAAACTACGACGAGAAGGACCCATTCCTGTGTCATGCGTGCGGTTTCTGCAAGTACGCCAAATTCGAATACACCCTCACCGCTCGGCCGTGCTGCGCCGTCGACACCATAGAGAGTGACGATGAACGCAAGAAGACCGTGCACACTATCGGCGCGCTGTTGGACAAAGCCGACCGCGTGTATCGACAGCTGATCGCCAATAAACCTGTGTTGGAGGTAGGTTTCTAATTAAGGTGTGGCCAAACTACAGCGAAGTGACAAAAACGTCATTTCTATAGAACAATGACTCTTTACTTCTCTGTAGCATAGTGTCGCTTGTTGTTTACGCCTTTCCTATTAAAAGTGTTTTTGTCTTTGCCTATGAAGTTGTTGTCTGCTTAAATTATGTTGTAAATGATTATGTAATTTGTGTGCGTTTAGAAAAGACACCCTTTCTTTTACCTCCTCTTTCCCAATTATTTTTCTTCCATTCTATATTAAATCAATCAGCGTTAAATTCTTACTCTAGAGTGAAAAACCCACTTACGCAGTAAATTATGCAATTGTAATGTCGTTTCCAGTCTCTCGTGCACAAGATAAGCGAGCACCGCGTAGAGCGCGCAGACGAAAACAGTAACCCGCCCGGCTTCGGCGCGGCGCAGATCAACCGCGTCATACAGACCTTAGCACACAAGTACTGCGTCGAGAGCAAAAGCCACTTCGAGGACCTATCCAAGATAATACAGAAGGTGTTGGCGTGCAGGTAGGGCATGGACTTATTCTGTTTTTACTTCTAAGGAAAAGTTACAGCTAGTATAAGTTTTATTAGGCGTTCTAAGGGTCAATTTATACGCAATGTGATTAGGCGACACGCGTAGATTCACTTCTAAATTTGTATTAAATTGAACACACTTCAATTGGGTGAGATATCTTGAATGTGACATTAAAATCTGTCAATCAAATACGTAATTTAGAAATACGTTTACGTGCATCTACGCGTGTGGATTGGCCCTAAAATATAGAAAAAGTCAATTACAAGTTTTCGACATACACGACATACAATGCCAGGAGTCCCGTGGCTACTTGCATATTTGATTGTCGTTGGAATATTGCTGAGTCACTGCCAATGGCATTAGTAAAGTAGTACTAATTAATTAAAACGCTAGAGCAATAATCTACGATTTCTAATAATTTTGTGACCAAACTATCGATAATTTATGCGCAAGTTATTAACTAATAATGTGTAACGTTTGAATTTATTTCCATTTTAACAGGAAAGAGTTGGTGGCATACGATAGGTCCCAGAGTGAGCAACTCAAAGGCGACACATTACCGGTGTACGCTGGTCTACTGC
The DNA here is from genome assembly GCA_026546445.1 of Cyclargus thomasi. Taxonomy (NCBI): domain Eukaryota; kingdom Metazoa; phylum Arthropoda; class Insecta; order Lepidoptera; family Lycaenidae; genus Cyclargus; species Cyclargus thomasi. The sequence goes on along the minus strand of JAOTAV010008980.1, from coordinate 22,064 downwards.
AAAATTATGATGGAGACATTACTAAAGGTAAGTTATATACGAATTGTTTGTAAAGTTAACAATTTTACAGCACATGGAAATTGCATTCAATTTATCCGTTTTAAATTGTTATTATTTAACTCGACAACAACATAACCAAACACTTATTACACTTCATAAAATTCGGACGTCTAATTAGGATCCTAGTCTTATTTTCTTCCGATCTAGGATTCTTAAATGCTATTTCACCTAACTAAATTTTTTACTGAATCTATTTAGACTATTTATTAAGACAAGTGGAATGGGTGATAATGTTTGTAACTACTAATTTATATAAAAGTATTTTCTTTTTTTTAGGTGGCGGCGCCTGCTACGGGTGCTCGCTAGCGTGCGCTGAACAATGTCTGACGCTGCTGCGTGCGCTCGCCTCGCAGCACGAGCACCGGGCACGCCTCTGCCGCTTCGGCCTCGTGCACGAGCTTGTGCATCACAACCTGCACCGTGGCACGCCACAGGTACGTACCGGCGCACATAACACACCAGCGCACGTGTTGCGTACGATTTTGCGTATAAGTAAATTAAGTTCTGATGTTTTCTGATTTGCCCTTTTTGTCAGTAATTTAATGTTAAATCGAAAAACATAACTGTAACGACCGCATAAAATAAACTTTAAACATCATTAAGAGCTTTGCGCCATTTAATTATGGTTAAACTTCTAATTTTATAAGAATTTTCCAAATTTCTTGGCAGTTGAGTTTGACAACTGTAAAATCTTTCATTTGAATAATGTAACAAAATGAATATTCGCGTCTACAGTAACATAAAATAACTCTAAATGCACTAAAGTCTCACACTTTTGACGTGTATTCCAATACCATAATTTTTGTATTAATTTTTCGTAGAATCTTTCTCTTTGAACAACAATAAGATATATATTATTAATAAATATTCTTGTTTGCGTAGAGTCAAGAAGAAGTTCGCTCGCTGATATGCCTGGTGACGCGTGACAACTTGCCGGCCACCGAGCAACTGTGCACTCTTCTCTCGCAGCGCATAACCCTGTCCTTGATGGGACACGCTGCTTCGCAAGATCATAACAACTCGGTAAATATATTTTAGTTACTTTCTAATTAATTTATACAAGTCACGAGAAACATATTTCTATTAGTGTACAGACATGACTTTACCAATTATTTTACTTATACCTTTGAGACATTAGTAATATTACAAAATATAGCTTTTACATTTTAGAATATTGAAAAAACAAATTAATGCCTGAAATATTTTAGGTGCGTCCGCTTGTACTGCTCTTGGGATCGTTGGTGAAGATACCCGACTCCGTAGAGTGCTGGGAAGTGAGGCTCCGTTGTATTGTCAAGCTATGGGTCTGGTAAGCCAAATTTTCCTGTATTTACCTCTTTATTGTAATGGAAGTGTGTATATTTACTTCATTTATATTGAATTAACACTGAAATACATTGAAGAGTTGATCTAATGTAGCAAATAAAAGTTATTAATAAACTTATTTTTATAGGTGTTGCCCTCAACTGACCGAAGTGGCTGGAATACCTCCAGCCGCTAACGCGATACTGAAAGACGAAGTATTAGCTGGTCTACCCGGAATCAACGCTTCGTCACCTAATAGTAAGTTTTTTATTCTTTCACAAATGTAATGGTAGAAGTCACCATTAAGGTAAATTTTTTATACTTTTTGGTTCTTTAGGTAGTATTATAGTTTGACCACAACATCTGTACCGAGCCCTAGGAACGTGGAACGGGGCGGGGGACGGGTAAGAATACTACGGCGTCGGCGTCGGCGTTGACGGCCAACTGACAGAGTAGCACGGCTGATAACCATGGTAACCCTCCCCTCCCCCGCGTCACGCTTATACCTAAGGCGCAGTATAGCTCTTGTGGTCAAGCTATAGTAATCATGAACGTCAGAAGGTATACAATATAACATGTTTACAATGTTATCAATAATAATCATAACTATGTTTTCGTTTGGAAGGACTTGAGTAAAATTAATAGTAAGTTTGTTTTGCAGCACACCAGTTCGCCCTTCAGCAGGTTGCTCTGCCTTGCCTCCGTTACATGCAAGAGCTGATGGCCCCCGTTGTCACTACAACTTCTTCTAATGAAGAAGCCAACAAGGAGACTAAAGTAAGCTACTTTAAATTAACAAAGTGATGAATATTACTCATATTTGCATAACACAGTTTTGTTGTCATTGAAGACGCTAAAGTATGAAGTTTTAAGCTTGCTTTGTTCTGGTCAATCGAAGCTATTTTACGCCAAGAAATTCGTTTAGTGGGGGATCAGGAAATCCTGCAGCGGGATATGTAGAACTCGATGCGGTCGTTAAGTTGATTAATTAACCGCATCCCTACCCACGAAAACTTGGCGATGCATCTTCTCCGGTAATGACGAAGCCACGACTGCAGTTCTACCAACGGCCGTCTGCTTGGCGGTCTGCAGACCCCTCAATGGGTGATTACTTGCTCCCCAGGCTAAACAAATTGTTTAGGCCATTCGTCTTCGTTGCGATGCGCAAGAGCGCGTTGCCCATTACAACTCTCGCGGGGGCTCAGTACACTGGGTGACGACCTCCTCGTGCCGTTACTTTGAGCTCCCGCGACGTTTGAACGCGACGTGTCTGCCTGGGCCGTGTTCTAGAGTTTAAGGCTTCTCTTTCTCTCATGCTTTTGCATCATCAACTCCTCTGCGAAGTGTTCGATCGCCCTCCATTCCTGTTCTACGCACAGCATTGATCAGTGCTGGCAGTGAGATGTCATTACCAATGACAGCCCTGGGAGTCTTGTGGTATCCTAAGATTCTAATACCCCAACATATTCCTTATAGCAGTAATTGCTTTTTTACCCATAGAAAAGAGTACATTGTGTTTTTTATTTCAAAATTACGTTTTCATATTATGTTAGAGTTACAAGACACAATTTTTACAGGAGGGTGGAGTCACAAGCGGTATTGGTAGCGGCAGTGGTGGCGGTTTGGTCGTGGAGTTAGCGGCTTGGCTGGCGGGCCGCGTGCCGCAGCGGCACTGGCGCCGACTGTCCGCACCGCCTCAACCACCGCCGGCGGACCGAGACCTGCGTCTAGCTGCTAAATACAGCGACAAGTGGAAGCGCAAGGTGCGTGCGCGCGTACGTTGTTCGAGCGTGTACGATGCAAATCAACGTACACGAACGAACATGTATGAGAAACTAAGATGTTGCCTGATGTATTCAAAGGTGTTTTATGTTCAGTTACAAAAGTAATTTTTAAATAGTGTTTTACGACAACTTTAACCTATTAGAAACACACAAGTATATTTTACTACGTCAAATTCTATTCTATTATACTTTATGACAGATGATGTTGTCGCACGGCATGCGGCCGCTGTCGCTGGAGCCGGGCGGCTGGCTGCGGCCGGTGATGTTCGATCCCAGCTCCCGCATCGCGCGCGACACCGCCTGCCAGATGGTCAAGTCGCTGTGCGACTCCTACGAGCGGACTCAGGCAGTGAGTGCAAAGTTTACATAGAATTTAGCCACTGGGGTAGTGTCTATGAATTCTAAAATTGGTCTGAGTTGAGTCTCTGTTGCTGATAAAACCGTTAGGAATTGTTTATATGTAAGTACGGCGACGCATAGGTAGACGTACCCATACAAGCACGCGCAGGTCGTTTTTATGAAGACCTATTTGGTTCTATATACTGATTTTTATGAATTTTTTGTACGCGCTAAGGAAACTACGTCACGTCGATTCTTAATTTCAATTTCTATTTCTTATTTTTATAGGTATTGATTTTGCTGACAAGTTTCTTACCTGACGTCGGCAAGGCTGGGGAAGCTAGTGAACAATTCTTACAACTATACCAGAGTTCGTATTCTTTTCAAATTAACTTACTTTAATCGAAATTTGAACCTTGAAATTACCTTTTTAATCTGCTATTAAAATCGGGTTTTAAGATACCACAAAAGAAGAAAGCACTGTTTTTATTTACCATCTATAATAATAAATACTGATTTAAATGAACAGTAGTAACTTTTGTTTTTAAATTTTTTATATTTAAATTTATAATGTGTTTTGACGAAGCATAGATACGAATGTCGTAGCATTTATTTTATAAAATAAATTATCTGTATATTTGACAGCTTTGGCGTCTGAAACCCCATGGAAGCAGTTCCTGGCTTTACGCGGCGTTCTGCAGCAGATAGCAGATCTCATGACGAAGGAGATCGAACAGCTACATCGTCTAGATGAGTCCACTCTTACTTCTGATCTTGCCCAAGGTTCGTACAAACAATTACTAATTGTTTTTTATTAGTATCAAAGTATCCTTTGTTTTTACTTACGGGGTGCTTAGTATCAAAACTACAATATTAAAGTACATTTACACGCAAAGGCAGTCGACGCTTCCTATTTTTGTAACGTGACATTCGTGTCGGGTGTCAAGTGTCAAGAGGGGGGGGGTGTTCTAATCCTGAAATAAGTGACGTACTTGACGAGTGGTCCCTGCTCTACAATCACATCCGCAGGCTACGCGCTCAAACGCCTCACGGAGTTGCTGGCCATGTTCCTGGAGGAGCCGGGCGCACGACGCGCGTACAAGGGCCGGCTGGTCGGTGCCGTACTCGGAGGATATCTGTCTCTGCGACGATTGGTGGTACAGCGTACACGACTCACCGATGACACCCAAGAAAAGCTGCTGGAGTTGTTGGAGGAGATGACTACAGGTATTTATGCCATACTAATATTAGATACGGCAAAGTCTGTCTGTCTGTTACATCTTCACGCCGAAACCGCTGGACCGATTTTTTAATTATGAAATTTCGTATGGAGATACTTTGAGTCCCAGGGAAGGACGTAAGATACTTTCTATCCCGAAAAATGTTTGGTTCCCAAGCTTTAGACATTGATACTGATAAAAGTTTATCCATGGGACATTTAAAGAAAAAAAATATTATATTTTGTTTTTATTATTACAATTATATATAACATTTTTTTTAAATGGAAAACTTTAATTACTTTCTTGACCGATCATAATTTACAGAGTACAATAAAACATAGCGGCCACACTGTTAGGACTGCCATAGCTTTAACAGTGTGGCCGCAATGTTTTATATGCTAAAGCGACGCGCAGACGACGCGCGTATACGCGCCTCATACGAAATTTAAACGCAAGCTTGTTACTTAGCCCACAAAGTGGTCATGAAATGCAAACGCAACAATCAACGTCTACGGCACCGATGATGCACGTTTCTTATACGCGCTTACCCGGCGCTTAAAAAATACGCTATGTGCTATGGGCCTTACACAGTTTCAACGTGTATATCGCAACGATGTCCCACAGGCACGGAGACCGAGACGGCGGAGTTCATGGCCGTGTGTATCGAGACTGTGCAGAAGTACCCCGTGCACGACCACCTTACACCGGTGTTTATATTTGAGCGGCTCTGTTCCATTATATACCCGGAAGAGAATGATGTGGGAGAGTTCTTCCTAACACTCGAGAAGGATCCGCAGCAAGAGGACTTCTTACAGGTTAGTTTTTTTCGAAATGGTCTAGGCTATTGGTGTAATAAAGACCTACATAGTCTATAACTAGTGGTAGGCCGCTTTATACATGTTATTGTTATTATCATATACCTGAGAAATGAGTTGTCATTAAACTTAGTTTTGGAGCAGATATAAAGTAGTGGGCGTGGCTTTCTCATTGCGTACCCACGCCTAAAAATTCAAAATATGCTACGTTTAAACATGACTCAACAACTCGCTAAACCCTATAAAATAACTAGTATATTCACTAGGTCCAATCTAGGTACTAGGTGCACATAGCGCGCATAGTGGCAAAAAAGGAACACGCGGGAGTCAGCGGCATACAAATTCTCACTTTTTTAAATGGACGTAGTTAAGCAAAAAAGACTCAACCCCCATACTATATAACTTAATGTATGGGAACTCTTCCAAATGACATTACTGATCAATAAGTTTCGTTCGCAATATTTTGACACGCACCCAGCGAATAAATTTGATTTTAAAATATTAATTTTTACTAAGGGTCGCATGCTGGGCAACCCGTATTCGTCGCTGGAAGCGGGCATGGGGCCTCTCATGCGTGACGTAAAGAACAAGATCTGCACGGACTGCGAGCTGGTCGCGCTGCTGGAAGACGATAACGGCATGGAACTTCTCGTCTGCAATAAAATAATGTCTCTCGATTTGCCCGTCAAGGATGTGTATAAGAAGGTGAGCATTATTCGGTTTATATTGTTGCTTACATTTTACTCTAGCTAAAGACATAAAAACGATGTTTGAGGCACTGTTTATTTGTAATTACATCAAAAAATGTATATATTTATGTTAAGTTTTCACGTTGCTATTTGAACGCATACGCACGCTAGAGTTGCGACAGTATTCTAGTTCTCACAAGACTTGGAGAATTGAGATTTTGAAACGTGCGATGTTTTTTAAAGTTTTCTTTGACATCCTGTATACAGCTGATATCGATCACGCGGGCTTCGGCCTGGCTAGGTTTAACACCCCGCTAAGTCGCAAGAGTTTTCTTTTGCGAACACCTTGCTATCACCATTGAAGGATTAAATATGAAGAAGTATTTTATTATTTTAAAGCCTTTAAATTAAAAAATTCTTCATTTTTACAACATAATTCTATTGCTACAGGTATGGTGCACGTCAGGCGAGAGTGTCGACGCGATGCGTGTAGTGTACCGTATACGCGGGCTGCACGGCGACGCCACAGAGGAATTCGTAGAGACGCTCAGTCAGACGAACGCTGAGGCCGTCGACGACGAACAGGTTTATCGCATGGCGAACGTGCTCGCTGACTGTGGTGAGTATTTAACCAAGTATATAGAAACAAGTAGGTCATCTTTATAGAAACGAACACATTTCTATCACATATCACAAATCTAAGCTGTTTTGTCAGTGAGTATTAATAAATATAAAGTTAACGCAATAGGGCGATTGACAGAATTGTTTATAGAGCTACTTGCTGGATATTTACAAAAAAATACTGCTTCAGCTGGTCCAGTTTCTGGCAGCCGTTTATGTATCAATGAGATTTAGTGCTTACCTGATGCCTATGTAGACAGTACACACCTAAAATATGAGTAAAAAATAACTCGTTGAAATAAATACATAACTTTTTACGCAGGTGGTTTGGAAGTGATGCTGCAGCGCCTCGCAGCAATCGGGCGCGTGGCGTGCGCACGCGCGTTATGCTCGACTCTATTGCGTCTGTTGTCGCTCTGCGCGCGCGTGCGGCGCTGCGTGCACGTGCTAACGCGCGCGCCGACGCGTGCACTACCGGTTCTGTTGCACGCGCTTAGCTTAGCCGCTGCTGATGAGCGCGACCAGCCTAGAGCGCATCTAGTTTATCAACTGCTTGAGGTTTGTTAAGTCTCAGTAATCTCAATTTGTCTCAAGGTCTCTGTAGCTAAAAATTTTAAGCGATAAAGACTAAAACTGTCAGACATTTATATAAATATTGTAATATATAAAAAAGTTTACAATTCAATAATATTTGACATATTCCGAGCAATTGGCATAGACCCGTCAACTAGATCTCTATCAACTTTTTAGATGGTACGTCGCCGTAATTTCTGGTTTAGAGTTCACATGCCCTAAAGATTACGACGACGAACACGCCCGTCAATAACAATTTTACCCAACAGATCATGGAGCGCATTTTGTCGGTAGCGGCGAGTGAGAGCCTGGAATCGTTCCTGCAGTTCTCTCTGACGTTCGGCGGACCCGAACACGTACAGGCATTGCTCAACTGTACCGAGTTGCCGGGTAATGAATATTGAACTTTATTGTTTGTTTTTGAGCTTATTGAGATTGTATTGAGCTTTATAGCCCGGTGCTATACGAACAATTAGTTGTTTCACCAGTTACTGATAAACCCGGACAAGACGTAGCTTAAATATTAATCAAATATTTAAGCTACGTCTTGTCCGGCGTATTTTGACACGCACCTAGCAAACGATGTCGACTATCGAGTTTGAAAACACGCCCAATTTATCATTTTGAACAGGTGTGAGAAATAATTCGGTCGCGCTGGGCCATTTGACACGCGTCCTAGCTGCTCTGGTGTATGGGAACGATCTCAAAATGGCAATGCTGGTAGACCACTTCAAGCCAGTGCTGGACTTCGATCGACTGGACTCAGAGCAGTGGACCGAAGAGGAATTCCGTATGGAGCTGTTTTGTGTTCTATGCGCTAATATCGAGAGGAACTCCATAGGGGGCACCCTAAAAGATTATCTGATATCGCTCGGCGTCGTCAAAGACGCTTTGGAGTACATTGTGGTGAGTATTAATGTATTTTTAATGTTTAATTTTTTGTTAAATATCACTGTCTTGAAGTTTTTAATTACACATTGTTATTTTAATTTACAACATATAATTATTGGTAATTTGAACTCTATGCTAATAAAACAAGATTAAAAAAAGGAGCTCGAAAGGAAGACATAAATGAAAGAATCGGATAACAGTAATAAAATGAGCAATTGCTCGAAGGTTGGTAAATGATATATGGTATAATATGCATTTATTTCCTTAAATATGCGTTTTATATAAAATACAATTTGACTAAAACCCCGCTTTGTACTCCACTAGTAGAGAAACCAGAATATAAAAACTATAATTGTTATTATTATTTTCGTTAGAAACACGCGCCGTGCGTGAAGCCGACGTTGGTGTGCACGGACTCCGACGAGCTCAAAGAGTTCATTAGCCGGCCGGCGTTAAAATACATACTGCGGTTCCTCACCGGACTTGCCGCTGACCACGAACCCACACAGGTAAGAATCTGATTTGTTTTAGCCTTAGGCCGTTTGTCCACCAACCGACCGATAAAACGCAAGTTTATGATCTAGAGTATCAACACGTTTGTACAACTTAAACTCGCCCGATTTTTTCATGTACAATATAAAAATGCGTATTTAAATTACTAAAATTTTCAGGTAGTTTTAAGTCACAAAACACTCCAGAAAAGATTCTGAGTATAAATACTACCTTTGTCGTCTTAACGTCTCGTATATAAATATTATAGAATAGAAATAACCAACCAAATTTTGTAATTTTATTTAAAAATTTACTCCTCATATCGTCGTGTGGACTTGATCAATAGCATTATACCGTGTATTCACAGATGCTAGTATGCGAGAAAGTGATACCGATAGTTCACCGCCTGGAGCAAGTGTCGTCGGGCGAACACGTGGGCTCGCTAGCTGAGAACCTGCTGGAGGCGTTGCGCTCGCAGCCGCAGTGCGCCGCCAAGGTGCAGCAAGTGCGAGATTTCACCAGACAGGTATGTATTGTTTCTTAATAAGGTAATCATAATTATACCCCATTTGTTTTTTCATTTCATTCATTAGCATTTCTAAACTGAAAATCCATTGGTGAGACTAGAAGTTTGGGAATAATACCTGCTATAATTTTATGGCCCTTTCACTGGACCTTCATCGGGGCTTAAATTCAAATCGCTATATTCGTTACAGTATAAAAGAGCTACTAAAAAGTAGTTACACCTTCTAGTAGACACACCTTCGAATGTACAATATTAGTATGTAAGTATAGATATACCGTTTTGTGTGGTATTATACACAATCGTATTCTATTACAATCGTACTATGTTATATACAGGAGAAGAAACGTCTGGCAATGGCGGTGCGCGAGCGTCAACTTGGCGCGCTGGGCATGCGCAGTAACGAGCGCGGTCAGGTGACGGCTCAGTGCTCCCTCACCTCGCAAGTTGCAGAACTCGCCGAAGAGGCTGGCGCCGTCTGCTGTATATGCCGAGAGGGTTACAAGTACCAGCCAACTAAGGTGAGCTATAGTCTGATCATTAACTTGCCACGGAATTTCATGCTCATTTTCACGTTCTACATAAAGTTTCGTGTACTAACTCACGGCGAATGGAGGAAAATAATATTCGACATAATTGGTATTGTCACATTACAGATATGTCAAGTCGATAATTGACTGTTAGTGTCTAAATACTGGGCCAAAGTTCGGCATACGCCTGCAGTATATTTTACACGACTGATAAGTAATGTCATACCGTGTTGTAATAGCGTATACAGTCGAACTTCCGTCGGGCATAAGTTCGGCAGTGTTTCAGCAGTGAAATTTGTCATAAAAATTCAGTTTTTAAGTATCCACAAAGAACCTGGTGTTCTCTTTCTAAAAATCTGTTTATTTTTAGGTACTCGGCATATACACGTTCACGAAGCGCTGTCCAGTGGAGGAGTTCGAGGCGCGCGCTCGAAAGACGCTCGGCTACACTACGGTGTCGCACTACAACGTCGTGCATGTCGAGTGTCACATGGCCGCCGTCAGACTGGCGCGCGCCAGGTAAACACATTATACCCTGTTTAATATTTGCACTATAGTATAAATGATTTTTTGTCACGTTCCTCTGAGGAACGTAATAATAATAAAAGTTATTATTTGAGACACCACGCCTTGACGCGCACGCACTAGTGTGTCACTAGTGCGTGCGCGTTAAGGCGACGCGACACTGCGATTGATTAACAAATATTCAAACAAATAATCATTATACAATCAGGGAAGTTGAAAGAGAGCCCGAATGCGGATCTAAGTAAGTTGGCGTGTTATGTCACACCCAGCCGACAAACCACGACTTACATGGAATTGACATATTCCGACCGGAATGACATAGGTCCGTCAACTGGCTCTGTTACAATTTTCCCCATGGTACATTTATAATATTAGTATCATAGTGTGATTTATTCTGTATACGTGTTTTTATTATATATCCTTAATCTCAAATATTGTTGTGTGTATAGAGACGAGTGGGAGAGCGCCGCTCTGCAAAACGCATCGACGCGGTGCAACGGTCTGCTGCCGCTGTGGGGGCCGCACGTCCCGGAGTCCGCGTACGCCAGCTGCCTCGCTCGACACACTACCTATCTACAGGTACGATATATATTTATATTTTCCTTATTCATAATACTTTAGGTATAATTTTTGTGAGGTTTGTGCAAATTCATGATGCTTATGCTAAAAATGTACGCTTTTAAAGCTGCTACTTTGAACTCTACAAAGGACATCCATACATACCCTATAGTGTTATCACAAGACGTGAAAGTATGTTAGGAACTATTGTTTGTGTATTGCCGGCCTTAATCACTACTTTGTCTTCTAGGAGTGCACCGGCCACCGCGACATCGGCCACGCGTGCACGCTGCACGATCTCAAACTGCTGCTGGCGCGGTTCGCTCGCGGTCGCACCTTCCACGACGACACCGGCGGCGGCGGACCGCTCTCCAACATGCAGCTCGTGCCGGCGCTCGCACACATGGCGCTATACGTCATCAACACGTACGTAGCATCACTACAAAGATCATATTATATATAGATAGTTCAATTAAGTTGTGCGTGTGGCCCTATGTGAGATGTAGGTAAGCCTTGTTTACTTGGACGGTGCCTGCCGCGTCACTGACACAAACGAAAGTTCTGTATTCACAACCGCTCGCACACATAGAGCCCGATCATCGTGTAGCCTTTGATCAACTCGTTGACTTCGTACTACGAATGCTTGCATAATGATTGTATCGATTAACGATGATCATCGCCGGTTATGTATTGCCTGCATAAAACGACTCATACGTAGCGTTGTGCCATGACGTAACATGATTTTAACATTTAAAGTTTTCGCATCGTATACATTAAAATTACGTCGACGAGCACTGCAAATATCACGCGCATCACACATTCACACACATGGAAATAACATTTTAGAAATAACAGTTTTTAATTCCTGAATCAACTGAACTGACGACGAAATGAGCGATTATGAGATTAGAGGAGACACAAGGGCAGTTTTTCCATACAAACGTTGTCTTCTCTTTCCTCCCTGGATAATATTGGTAGAGTTATAATTTTTTTAATGAATATTAATGATCACTATTAGCATGTCCCTTTGTTTTCTTTTTTTTTCATAATTAAATTATTGAAAGAGATATGAACGTTCAAAAACCTGAAAAATGGCTGGATTTTTAGCTGCGTTCAAACATCCAGAAAACAAATTTGGCTAAATTATATAAAAAAGGGAAAACATAGGGACACAGATCAAGTCTTTTTTTTTTATGAAAATAAAATACGGTAATCGATTGGAGTGTTTGGAGGAGTCGTGTGACAACGCATCGTTGATTTCCTGTTCTCTTATAGGGTTTTTTCAATCCAAGACACAGTTGTCTCTATCGCACATTTCTAATTTCTCTAGCCGCTAGTGTATCCACTTGACACCACTGTAATCTTTCACCCTATTTGTCCATAGAACGCGAGTGGCCGGTCGCGAGGCGTCGGCTCTGGAGACATTCATAAATTGGTCGCCAGCGCGCGTGCTGGAGGGCGCGCACGACGCAGACGGACCACTCTACTACATCACCCTGATGATGCTGCTCTACCCGCACCACAAGTGAGCATATTTTGATGCGAATCTAACAAAAAAAAATACTTTTTACAGTATTTTCAATTATGGGCAGTGCTATGGCCACACGTGACTATCCTCTTCCTAACTGAAAAAGGATCATCAGAATCGGTTCACGAAAGCCATAGTTATACTCAAAAATGGCTGAACCGAATGGGTTAGCCCAAAAAAGGATTATACCAGGGAGGGAATGATACGAAGCGCTTGTAGCTAGTACATTGTACAATTGAATTGTTTGTTTAAAATAAACTTATGACTGTCCTTCATCCCAAAGATGGCGCTCTCTACGCGTGGAGATGCTCAAGCGCATGCTGATAACAGCGCAGGCGCGTGCGGTGTCGCCGGGCGCACCGCTCCGAGCGCTCGCCGCCGACCAGCGCGCCGTCCGCGCCTGGCCCGACTACAAGCCGTACGCGGTGTTCGTGGCCCTCATACACCTGCTGTATACCATCATGTTTAAGGTACTTACTGTTTGTACTAATAATTATTGAGAAAGTAATGCTTTTGTATTGGGAAATGTACGCTCTTCCGTGGTAACCTATGGTTGACTGATAAAAATATACCTTATGGCTACCATTAAGGTCTACCCATATTGCGTGAGATAACGCAATGTTCAGTTTTAGCGTGTTCGACGCACTAACCTCCAAACATTCTAAACGGCTCAGATTTTAAACTAATAATAATATGATTTAAAGATTGTAGTAAAATGCGATTACAAAATCACACACAACAATCACACCATTGTATGTTATTCAAATTCTTCCCTTTATTTCAGAACGTGACAGCAGCCACCGTGGAGCTGTGGCCAGTGAAACTAGCGGAGTACATTCGCCACAACGACGAGGCTAACGCTAAAGCGGCAGAGAAGGTCGTAGCCGCTTTAACAGATGAGATCCTGCCGTGTGCGTCCTTCGCTGAGTTCTGTGACGCCGCCGATCTGCTAGCGGACATCCCACAGCCGGACGAGTTTTTGGCATCGCTGCTGCAAGCTCAACCTTGAGTGCAAACTCACACGTGCCTCGGCTGCATAACCTGCTAAATTTATTGATGTTTAACCTTTAACCACAATGTAACCGTTTGCAATAATTTATTTTTCGCACTCTGTAGCCGCTTTCACAATTATAATTTTTGCTTTAAGTTCGTGTTTAATTTATTACCCTTTGTGTAATATTTAAGATTCTTTAAGTACAGGTTGCGCACACAAAAGGCAAAAACGGTTCAGCCGTTTTTGTTATAAATATGACCGACATGATCAATACCATCATAAATGAAGACATGAGTGGAAGAAGTAGATAGCTAACAATCTGAAGACTGTCGTTCCTCTCTAAAAAGGAGATTTGAACCACAAAAGCGATTTGAAAATTCGAAAGTGTATATTCTTTATGTAGCTTATGTGATACATTACCTAGTTAATTAAGTAGGTAACTCACAGAATGTGTCAAAATTATAAGAGAAAAGAAGGTTAATGCTCAAAGTTGTAAAATGTTAGTTATCTGCTTCTTCCACTCATGTCTTAAAAATGTGATGTTCCAGAGAACACAACATTATTTTTAAGGTACCCGCGAGCTCTAGGGCTCCTGGATGAGTGAGAGCGCAAAGACGACTTCGAAAGAAAGGTAAAAAATGTGAAATTTATAGGATTCACTATGCACACGCACAAGATTTGCGGTATGGTTTATTAAACCCTTTGTCGAAAAAATTGTCGTGACCATAAAAAACGCGGTTGTAAACGTGTTGTGATGTCATTTTGTTGTTGACATTCGCGGTTTGTATAGAAATTTGAGAGAGGGTTAATAAACCGTACCGTCAATCTTGAGGAAAAAGACAATACAATTATTTTAACAGATATTTTTCTATTTAATCAAAGTATTATTGTTTGCCTAACTGGGTAGGGTTTGATTCGCAGTAGCTTAATAAGCACCGCTCCAACTACCCTAGTTGCACGCTCAACTTTTTTGCAGATTTCTCGAGTCATGTAGCTATATACCATTTGAGCATCTTTTAATAACTTAAATATAATGAGTTAAAACAACATATTTAATTAATCTCATTTATTTCCATAGTGATATGCACAACATATAAATACATTTAATACTTTTGTAAACTTCTTACAATATAAATTACCTTAAAAAACTAATTTATTAAAAATTAAAATTGACGTCGATGCGTATAAATTAATTGATATAAAATTATTTTTCTGAAACAAAAAACAAAGCAATGATTCTCTTTATACTCCTACTGCCCGCTAGATGGCACAGTTACAAAAGTAAAGTTGTATTTTGTATTTTAAAAAACAGACTACGCATCTCAAGTCCTTAGTCTACATTTAAATACAATCTGTGATCATACAAGCTCTTTGTTAAGCTACGAACAAAACATATTTGAGTGCTATCAAGGAGCTTATAGTAAAGAGTATCTAACTTCGAGAATATAACATACAACTTTGCCACGAAAAAACGAAAATTAAGAACAAAGACACAACCAAGAGCAGAAATAAGTAATTTTCGAAATAAAGAATCGTCAATTCTTCAAAAAACAAAAATACATCTTAAGGTGGCAAAGTTAAGTGTGATCGCAGAACACGCCGTATTACGTCCAGTGACTCAATGTTAGTGGTCTTTGTTTTTAATAACCTGCCCACCTGATAAGAAGAAACTAGTGCTGCGTTTGGACACTTGCAACAACAGAAGAGTTACCATGGTGTGTTGCCTGTCTACTAAACTCCGAATACGACTTTTGCGATAATAAATTAAAACCAACGCGAGTGTAAGACAAACAATGAGTTATTGAACAAAATTGTAATACAAGGTGTTCCGCAAACGTACTATTTACATTCAAACCGTACATATATAAATAATTTCGTCGAGTTGTTTATAACAACCTACATTCGAAGACCTACGTTTAAAGGAGATTATAACAAGTTCTAGGTCATATGATAAGTCCTATAAACATCTTATTAAGCGCTGCAAACTTATGGACTTATAAAAACAAGTCCTATAAAGTTATGTGCTTATAACAGGACCTATAAAGTAATAGGTGTTATAATAAGACGTATATCACTTATAAGTCGTAGGATCCACTGTCCCCAGTCTTGCCGATGCGTAGCACGTACTTGTAGACCAGACCGGCGACCACGCCGCCAGCGATGGGACCCACCCAGTATACCTGCAAATAAATTTAACATTTCATTATTGTTCTACATTCCAGAAAAATTTTTTTGGATCTACCTATGTTAAGCGAGTGTTTGTCGTCGGGTTCGGCGTTAGCACTACCAACATGAGCAAGATTCCTTTAGTGTCCATCACTCAAATTCACACACATAAAAAAAATTGGGCAGGTGCCTTTTTTTATGGCGCCTTAATTTACGCGAGGCCTTGGGCTGTCACGCCAAGGGAAGCGGAGTTGTGAGGGAAGGGCACTCCCATGTACCTAACATACTGTTAAAAACTTAAGGGCCTGGTTTCACCGCTTACTGTTAAAGTTTCTGTTAGGCTGTCCACAACTTTTTGACAGATTCTCCATTCAAAATCAATTAAATAAAATTGTGGATTGACTATCTGTAAGCGGTGAAACAGGCCCTTAATCTACTTTTCTTATCCTGAGTCAGCGACATGTTACTCATATAGTTTTGCAAACATTCTTTTGTTATGAAAACACAATCGCATGTTTCTGCACTATCGCTATCATCACTACGATATAAGGGTCCTATTTCCGTTCTGTGAAGTATTAACATAATATTTTATAAGTGTAGGCTACTTTATTCTACCGCCCCATGTTACATGTACAATCAGAGAAGTTGAAAGAGATACAGATTGTGGATCTAAGTAGTTTGGTCGGGTTATGTCAAACTCAGCCGACAGATCACGACTTACATGGAGTTGACATATTCCGACCAAATGACGTAGGTCTGTCAACTGACTCTCTTTCAATTTCCCTCATTATACCTAGAAAATCTGATGACTTCCTAGGTGGCTAAGAAGCTGCCGCCCCCGCCCCCTACAATATCTGCTGACTGCTTTCCTAGGCAGTCGTCAGTCATATTAAAGGGGGCCCATAGGCTATAGGTTCACACCTATCCTAGCCTTGTCATAAGCCTACTCCTAAGTCCTAAGGTCTTGGCCTATAGTCTATAACTGTTATTTATATAAATCCAGACCCGTCGCCGTTCTTCATATTAATTTTGAGAATCGAACTCATTTGAATTTCGAAATTTTCGCTTGCCAGGCTGTTTCTGTATAATGTTTAAAGTTTTGACTTACAATTATTGTGTAACTTTTTACAGATCGTAATATATATTATATACATTGACTTGCGACTACTTATGTATTTAAAACAATTATTGTTTGTTAAATTAGCTTTAAGACATTATTATTTTTCACATTTTAGGTAAAAGATGGACCCGTGCGAGGTTCTTACGCCGTGTAAGTTCCCGAACCGGTGGTAGGCACCGTAGTCTCGACGTTCAGAAAGTGTACTTTAAGTATTGATGTCGAATAAAAAAGATATGGAATTCTGATTAAAGAAATAATTTGAAGTATGTATTCCAAAGTCCTTAACATCTATACAGATGTTAAGGACTTTGTGGTATTCTTTCTGGATTTTACAAGTATATTTAAGTCTGTTGCTCGCGATAAGAAGTATTTCCATACAAAGTTTTATCCCCTATTTATCCCTTTGGGGTCAGAGTTTATCCATAGAGAAATTATATTAATTTTCTATGGTTTATCATAGAGGAATTAGTCTATGGTTTATCTAAATCCTTCCTTAGCGATTGATGTTATTTTAGTTAAATAATTAAGACTCCACGGCTGTAACTGGTGTCCGTGGGCGACGGCAGGTGCTTTCCACCAGATAACCCGTCAGCTCGCTTGCCCCCTTTTCTTAAAAAAAGTCTCTGAGAGATTGACATTCCAGTTTCATCATTCATAAAGAGACCTTTATGAATGAAAACAGCATCTCATTCTTTTTTTAAATCGTGCTCCGGGCCTAAATTTTTGTTTAATTAATCACAGTTTGATTTAAAGCACGTAAAAACGTTTGACTCTAATCCCCTCTGACTGAGTTAACGTAAACGATTAATATTCGACTCAAGAGTCAACCTACTTTACTGAGCCTAATACCGGACAAGGCGGACAAAATACAAACAATGCACACAGCATGCCTCCCGATGTGACTTGTGATAATGCCGAGCTCCTGTTTGAAGTTTCAACTTTGATGTTGGCCTGTGGATCATCCTCTACATATTACATTCTCTTCCGTTTTTTTATGATATTTAAGAGGGCAAGCGAGCAGACGGTTTACCTGATGGAAAGCAACTGCCGTCGCCCATTAATATTCGCGTCATCTGAAGAGTCGTTGCGTTGTCGGCCTTTATGAAGGAATAGGGATAGGGGGATTAAGGAAGTTGGGCCACCGGTAAACTCGCTCACTGAACGAAACACAGAACAACGCCGTTTCACGCCAGTTTTCTGTGAGGCTGTGGTATTACTCCGGTCGAACCGGCCCGTTCGTGCCGAAATATGGCTCTCCCACGGCATGAGAAGGTTTAATATTTCTATAGTATACCTACAGAAATATAACAGGTAAGAAGTTCGTCAAATACCTTTCAAACCCTTAAGACTGACGACGCGAGATTTGCAGCATGCACCAAGGACCAAAAAAGTCATCGAAGCATATGAAGTAAACTCACACACACACACATATAGTAACATCAGATGTCCGTTTGAAATATGATGTGACCTAACCTCCCGTTAGTTCAGAAGACGGGACTTTCACTCGATCACTTGAGGATTTGTGTGTGTCTGTGTGTATGAATGTGTGTAACATCACATGACAGGGCAATCTCCTTTTACCGCGGAACAAAATTGTAAATTGTGTAACTTTTAATTGGCGCCAGCTAGCTAATTATATCCTCCTGTATGTATCCTTACTATAACCATAGAGGTAATTGCAGGTGTATGCTATAACCAATCTATAACTGTGAAAGTCCGCGAAACCGCCTAGCTAGGGCTATCCACGAGGTAAACTTCCGTGCCTTTAAACGTTTTTATCACAATTATTACTGGAAACAGCCTAACACAATTAATTCAAATATGACTAAGATCTAGCTGGGCTGTCTAAGGCTGTCAGCCGCGTCCGTAAGTCGCGACCGATAGTTTATTTTCAGCATTACATGGGCTACTTTAAACTTTTGGTGTTGTAAAAATATAATGTTCCGAAACTATTTTACGGAATTTCTGAATTGCCGAGCGAACCCGCGGGCAAGTGGCGCTATCGGGGAGACAACGCTGGGCGGCCGTACGGGGCGCTAGGTGAAAAGGGCGCCTTACCGATTGGTTTTATATTTTTATATATTTTTTATAACTTACCCAGTGTGAGGTCCAGTTGCCCATGACGAGCGCGGGGCCGAACGATCGCGCCGGGTTCATGCTCGAACCGGTGAACGGAATCTGGAAATATCATGAAAAGTGTAAACTATGTATATGACACTACACGATATTATGTCAGCTTTATCATGAGATATGTACAATCAGAGAAATTGAAACAGATCAGTCAAACCCAGCCGACGACTTATGTGGAATTGACATTCCGACCAAACGAAATAGCTCCGTCAACTGGCTCTCTTTTAATTTCCCTCATTATACAAAGGTTTCGCCAGCTATACAGATATGTAAGGCAAACCTGCTCCCCTAGACAAGTGTCAAACGAGTTTAATCGTAAACGTTTACGATAATCGCTAGGCGTGTTTTTGTTTGGGATTGACATAGACGAACGAAGAGTCACGTGATCTAGTCGAGTTCGAATATGTCAATCCCATACAAAAATGTGAAGCGATTATCGTAAACGTTAATCGCTTGCCACTTGTCTAGGGGGCTGGGCCCGTACTCAGAAACTCAAACGGTCGTATCGGAATCTGTTCGTTTGTCCACAGCACGCAGTCACCGTCACTGCCAATTATTTTGGGGCTATAAAACGCAACTTCATGATCTAGGCTATAGGTTTCAGTTTCTAGCGTCATTGCGTCCGTGTCGTCGCTGAACTGTATTGGCGTAGAGTTAAATGAAATGTGTCGCCTATGTCACACATGGCATTTTATTGGGTCGAAATAACCTCGTTGACGATGAAGGCGTGGGGTGAACAAAAGGCGTTACAAATGTGAAATGATGAATTACAATTTTGGTCGAGTCCGAATTGTCCGTGCTTTGGACCGAATGGGCCGGGTAACAGCGCTTACCAGGGCCCCTTTCTTCCTTGGATTCCTTTAATTTATCCTACACCCTCTTAAAAGGCTTTCTTCTAATATTGCGAGTGTCCATAGACAGTTCCAGACGTCCCATCCACGCCTAAGACTTCCACACATTAATAATATTAATTATTAATGCGAAACTCTGCCTGTAAGTCTATCTGTTACCTCTTCACGCCTAAATGGCTGAACCGATTTTTCTGGTATCATATACCATACTTAATACTTTGAGATTCGGGAAAAGGACATAGAGTACTTTTTGTCTCTTAAAAATGTGCGGTTTCCGTGCGATAAACAAATTTTGGCGCAACGGAGGAGCGGACATCAGCTAGTTTCTAATTAAGAAGCTTACACAAGCAGCGTGGCAGGCGGTGATGCTGAGGCCGATGGCAAGCGGCGCGGAGCCCTTCAGGTCGTTGCGCCGAGCGTCGCAGACACCCTGCACCACCAGCACGAGGATGAACGTGATGAGGGCCTCCACCAGCACCGCCTGAGGGCATAAACAGAGTTGTGGTAGCTTTCAGAGGAGCCAGTACATAGAATGTGAAACAGCGTTCCGCTGTGTTTCCAGTGAGTTTACTGGAGGCCAAACTTCTCTACACCCTATTCCCTCTGCTGTAAAACGTTTCCTTGGGCGATGGTAGTCGCTTTCATCTGATGACTCGTTTGCTGCCTCTAAAAAGTAACTTTTCTAATGTCTAATGTCAGGCATCCATGTCCGACGTTATATTACAAGGGCAGTAAACCGAAAGATTATGGAGGTTTTCGATAAATTTGATTTAGGCTTTCTTTGGTTTTCTAGTCAGGTGTTTTCGAACTAAAGACTACAAGCAACTACACAACTATTGGGTTGCCAGATCTAAGCCGATCATATCTCCGACATTTCTGAGGCGTTCGTGGCCCCAAAAACCAGAGTTAAGATCTTCGGTACGTGACTAAATTAAAAAAAAAAAAACAGGACAGCAAAGTTAAATAACTAAACATATTATCCAAAAAATCCGGCCACAACCCCTGAAATCCCGGCCACGTGGCAACTGGCAATCGTAATAACAACAGTAGGTATAGCTAAGCGTTTCTACGCAATAGAATTGTTAAGACTCTTTTTCTTTCGCAAAATAAAAATATTATTAATAATAATCGATGACTTACCTGTCCGTCTGTCACGCCGGCTCCGGGCAGCGTCATGCCGAAAGACTTCACACTGCCATCAGGGATCGCCAACTGGAAATAAATATATGTTATGATATGCTCATATTATGAAGAAAGGAAGCTTAGGGATTAATCTTATTGAATTTCTTTTAATTAGAAGCTACTTAGAGAGACTGAAGATGTTATGACTGAGCTAGGTGATATTCTAGGTTTTTTTTGTTTCTAGGACTAGGGTATCGAGAACCAGTTCTGTTTCAAGAAGGCGGGATTTTTGGTACTTTGTTTTGTTTTTTCGATTTTTTTTTGTATAATGTGATACCTATTTATTGACATACAGTACAAATTAGATTCATAAATAAGCCTGTTATAGCAATAAAACACTAATAAGACTATGCAACAATAATAAAAAAAATTCACTGACACACATCTAAAATAGCAGTGAATGATTATTTTTTATTTTAAATTTGTATCAAGTAATGACAATTTCTGTTACACATTGAAATTTGTTTTGAATTTTTTTTTGAATTTTTTTTGAATTGAAAATTGTTGCCAGCGGATGGGGTAGCGTGATAAAAACAAAACAGTCGCTCCTGCAACCCTCTCTCTCAAAGTAGCACAGTAAAAGAAATAGGTATTTAACCTAGTAGCGTCAGTGCTGTCAGTTGTCATAAAATAATTGTAAAAAAATCCTGGGTATTTCGTATCCAAAAATTCCGGTTCTTGTATTTGAATTCCCGGTTCTTTTGCCGCTACAAAGTAACGGTAATTCCCGGTTTTCGGTTCCGGAATTTTCCAGTTTTATACCCTAGTCAGGACTCAGGCCGGAGCACATCATAGTATAGATTTCAGCCATACACAATATCATACATATGGCTGCATGTATGTATTCGGAAAACATTCATAGCGCAATACAGGATTTTGGCGCTAGTGGAGCAATTATAGAAAAATTATCGCAATTCGTATCGTCAGAGAGAGAGAATTAAGACTCACGTTTTCGTCCTTATTTATTCGAAATAGACTGCTGATGATGATGACTGAGTTGATGATTATGATCTATTAGTATAGTCATAGAGAAATTATACCTAGAGTAGCGGATCCCATACAAATTAGCGTGTACGTAGTTTTTATTTCAGACCTGACCGATAGATGTCACTAAGGGTATCAAATACGCTATATTCAATAAAAATTAAGTAAGAAACGTGCCATCTAG